>VZRE01014639.1:102197-186409 GCA_013396775.1 Cephalopterus ornatus
CCCCCACTTTTTTTTCCGGGTGGCAGAACCGTCTGGCTCAGAGTCGCAGGGCAAAGGCAGCCTGTCGGAGGATGAGCTCATCAGTGCCATCAAGGAAGCAAAGAGCTTTTCCTTTGAGACCTCAGAGGCACAGCGGTCTCCAGCTCTGCCCACTGAGAAGAGAGACCAGCGGGCCAAACCTGGGCGCCCCGCCGGCTCCTCTCACGCGGATAACGAGGCCAGCAGCGCCGAGTCGGGGGACTCGGAGATCGAGCTGGTCTCAGAGGACCCCCTGGCTGCAGAGGAGGTGCTGCACTCCAACTACATGACCTTCAGCCACATTGGAGGGCCCCCTCCATCGCCCGCCTCCCCCTCCATCCAGTACAGCATCCTGCGGGAGGAGCGGGAGGCTGAGCTCGACAGCGAGCTCATCATCGAGTCCTGCGACGCCTCCTCGGCCTCCGAAGAGAGCCCAAAGAGGGAGCAGGACTCCCCTCTGATGAAGCCCAAGGTCATGGACATTATCAAGGAAGAGAACAGCTCACGCACCGACACCTCAGACTATGAAGCCAGTAAAATGACAGAGAGCAGGATGAACAGGGAAAACCTGGCAGAGTCCTCATCCTACCTGAAAAGCTCCTTTGTTGCACCAAAAATCGGTGCTGAGCCCCCGACCTCTGCCGTCAGCACCGAGGAGCTGAAGGAAAGAGTAATCCTGAAGAAACCCATTGAAGAAACTGTTGTTAACCAAAGTAAAGTGTCTTCCAAGGACTTTGGCAAAAGAAGTCCCTTGGCTTCGTTCCTACTGCCGTTTTTAAATAAGCAGAAAGGTAAAATGCAGATGTTTATGTTGGTTTTTGCAATGCTGGTGAGAACGGGGAGGAGGGAGAAGCGCCTTTTCCTTGCAGGGGAGATGTTGGCCGTGCCCAGCAGGGTGAGTTGCTGGCACTGGATATCCTCAGCTGGAAGTTGGGTATGCCTGTAACAAGCACATCATCCCTGACCTGCTCGTTCTCTTAGGGTAAAAAAAAAGGTACCAGCAACAATAATCTTTAGGCCTAAGAAATTAGATACAGGATTGTGCAGGAACCACAGTAGGATAAGGCCAATTCATACATCGGACATCTGGAGGACAATGAAGAACAAATCCTGCCTTTTCCCAGGGAAGGAGTGTAGTCAGGGAGGTGGTGCTGCACCTCCCAGAATTTTCAGGATACAGTTAGGAAAAGAGAAAGGTTTGGAGGAGGAGAGGTGGATTTGGTGGGTCTGAGTTTTTCTGGAAGTGTTCAAGGCCAAGTTGGATGGGGCTTGGAGCAACCTGGTCTAGTGGAAGGTGTTCCTGCCCGTAGAAAGGGATTTAGAACTAGATATTTAAGATCCCTTTTGACCCAAACCATTCTGTGATTCTATGACTCTGAAGTTGGTGCAGCTTACATGAATCTCTCTCACGGTGACTGACAACCTCCATCCTCAATAACGAGGGGCTTTGCATATGCTTCCAGTGCAGGGGGATGGGTGGCTCCTCCCAGCTCTGCGTTCCTTAGAGGACATCCTCTGCACCCCTCTGAGAGCCCCTTCCCTATCCAGCACAGGGCAGGACACTTTCCTGGTACTCGAATGAGCTTGAGGGCACTTGTCTCCCCACAGGATCCCTTCAAAGCCAGCGCAGAGCCAGCTAGGTCCAGGCTTGCTGTGCCAGGCACTGTGGTCTAACAGGAACCACCAAACCTCTAGAGACACCACCACCAGGTTTTAGTCTGAGCTGAACCCTGAGGACTAAGGGGTAGCACACGGTCACTGCACAGTGACACTGCCGGGGGTCCCTGCAGCATGTAACAGGCTTAGTTCACAAAGCACACAAGAGAAAAAGGTGCTTTATTCTTTGCAAGATGTCAGCTTTAAATTGCCAGGACCTTTGTGTGCCTCTGGCTGTCTAGGCTGGTGTGGAAGGGAGGTGCACTGGGCTGCCCCACGCCTGCCCCTCTGTTTTCTCCCCAGCTGGGCTGGAGGGCAGTGACTGTCCATGGCTCTTGTCGGGTGTTGTTTTCGCAACTCAGAGAGCTGCTGCTTCCCTGCAAACAGCTGGATAGGGATTGGAGGAGGGGAGAATCCCACACCCACTGCATAAAGAGCATCTTTTTCCTCTGTCTGCATTTGTGTAGAGGTTGCCCACACAATGGCCTGGAGATGTGGCAGGAATGTGAAAGTGGCGCACTTAAAACTGGTCGACCTATTGCTGTGAACTCAAGCATGCAAGTCTAGTGAGGAAACAGCCTGAACTTGCATCATGTGCTGAGGGCTGCAAGATTTGCAGCACCACAAAATATGTTAATACTGATTCTTAGCGCTAATGAACTAATGACATTAATAGGCTGAACAAGAAACGTATGATTATTGCTTGTAAGTGTTTTCCTGCCAGATTCTCAGAGCTTGCAACGTCATGCTGTGCATCTCATCTCCCTCACACAAATAGGATGAGCTCTGATCATTTCTTTCCCTCTTCCCAAATTCCCTTTTTTTCAGGACTAGATGAGGCCCTGCCCAAACCACAACAGCTGTAGGGCTGATTAAATTTACCTTTAACACTGCTCCTGAGTGTCTAGCATCGGATCTGTGCAGCCACCATCCGTAGAGTGTTGTTCTGGGCAGAGAACTAGCAATTTGGTCTTGGACTGGGGAAAGTAGTTGGGGACTATCACAGGGGCAGCTAGTGGCCTGTCCCTCAATTTTGAGATTTCAGGCTCTGTTACAATTTTCAGTCCCCCTTTAATTGTATTCAGATTGTTTTTGGCCTAACTTTCATGTCTCTTCTAATTTCTGTCATTGCCCAAACTGATGATAACAGAGACTTGTTCTCGTACGGTGGTCAGGGAAAATCCATGTTGCATGAGCAGTGTTTCTCCTTGGGTCAAAGGGAAAGTGTGTCCGTGTTACCTATCTTTATTCCCATAGGACAGTCAGTAGTGGCAGGAACTTTTCCTCACAAGACAGCTAATTACTACTTGGAGGTGCAAAGAAGACTATTTCAGTATGTGCTTTTCTCCCTTGAGACACTCTGGTGCCTAAGGCAAGGAAAACAGAAACACAAAGCCTCTCAAGGGCATTGCTGCTCAAACTTGTGTGTCTTTTTTTAAAGCTGACTTCAAGGTATGGGGAGGTGTGGTCAAGGTAAGGAAGTGTGGATGATACTGGGGTTTGGTTTACTCTGCCTTCCTGTCATGGGTATTTGCTGAGTGGGTTGCTGTGGGGGGGTACTTAAATTTTTATGTTGAAGGTAGAGTATGGGTTTCTCCTTCTGGGAGCACCTGGGAAAGGAAGGCTTGTTTCACAACACTCACTCAGAGAATTCACGTGAAATCTCTCAGCAGTTTCTCAGTTATCAGAGGTGAACTGCAGGGTGTGTTATGTGGCTTGGTGGAACCATAGCATCCCTCATGGATCTTCCCAAGATCCATCAGCCTGGAGCTGCATTGGCTGGCAGGGAAATGATGTGGCAGAGCACATCCAAGAGGACAGGGACAGCTTTCATAACATCAGCTTGAGGTCCTGGCAGAGCTTTACATCATGGCATCACATATGTATCATACACCAACTCGGATGCACCCGCCAGGCATTTGGCACCAGCCACACTTGGCCCAAGTGATGAGAACATAGGGAGATGTGGCAGTGGCACACAACAGAGGTGCAGCAGAGCGATGTCATCGTGCAGGAACAGTGTCATCATTCATTAAGAGTATTAATTATAGTTATCTGTCATAAAAAGAACACTAACAAGATGTGACTATGTACTTGTTAAAAACAGAAAACAGAAAAACCTTCACTGTTTCCTGTTACCTCCTTGTTACACGTCACATTGGAAGTTTTATGCTACCACTGCACATCCTTCTTAAGGCAAGGTTTTAATGATGTTCATGGAGTCCAGGTAGGGACAGATCCCCTATGGCCACAGCAAGTCAGTGCTAGCCCAGCACTTCTGGAGATCCATTAGGAAACTGATGGATCAAATGAAGCTATTCAACATGCCTGGCTGTGTTCTTGACACCCTGCTAATAGATCTTTCTGTGGCCCCTGGCCAGGTATATGTAATTAAACACAGTCAGGCAACAGTTTCACATGGAAACATTAACTATTTCACTGTTGGTACTGTAATCCCACCAAGTGTTTTTTCACTCCTATCCATGGCACTAAATACACTCTTCATGGCTCATCAGAAGTGTTTGCCCTGGGCTGCGAAAACAGAAATTGATGGAGAAGCTGTACAAAGGGAAAGCCCAGTGTACAACCCGGCCCCAGGAACAGTCTTGCTGATTGTTTTGCTGCCAGCCTGTGGCGTCCTGCCTCGGAGACCTTTCTGGTGTGTCTGCCACAGGTGCTGAAACCACGGCCATCCCCCTAAATAACAAGGTGGAGCACAGCAAGTGCATGTGCAGTTTGCACAGTGATAACTCAGTGTCTCTGCTTAACGTCTATTGCCATCCAGTGGCAATAACAAAAATGGGCAGTGACTTCCTACCTCCATTTTCCTGGGGCTGACTGTCATGATTTCATGAAGTGGAGCTCTTCCCATGCCATGAACTGCCAAGCAGCCTCTCTCCCTTTTCCTCATGGTCAGAATGCCTTGCTTGATGCAACACAGGCTTGGCTGTGGCTGGAGTTGTGCAGGTGCTACCTGTGTTAGTGCTGCCAACTCCTTTTCCTCCTGCAGAGCACAGAGGGGAAGGCAGAGCTGTGGCCAAACATCTGCCGTTTGGCTGTTGCTGCCCTCACATCACTCCTGGCATCTCCTCCCAGAGGTGGACACAGCCCTTACGCAACAGGGCTTAGAGGACATCTGGCCATGGCTCTGCAGGAAGCGAGGGTGCCAGCTCATTTTCTTTTTCATTTTTGTTTTATTATGTGCAGGGCTTCCACATGGCTTGGGCATACAGGAAATTTCAGAAAAGAGCTGCTGTCCTAGAAATACGCATCCTTTGGCCTGGGCAAGTTTGCAAGAAGCCCAAAAGAAGCCTGGACCAAGGCAAGCTGGAAAGGAGCTTCTTGGCTGATTCCTTTCCTGTCTTCTCTTGCAGTGCCTGTCAGTTCCTCTCTGACAGGGTGGCCTGGCTGCTGTCCCACAGCCTGTGGACCTGGTCCTGGGCAAAATTCCCTTATGTTGGAGCATCATGTCTCTCCCCAGCCTCTCCTTCAGTGACAGGATTAGATTTCTTCTCCTTGATCCATTTCATGAAATGTGCAGCAGCTTGTTACCTTTCATATCGGATGTCTGATCCCAGGTTATAAGAAAGAAAGAGATGTGGACATTCATAGTGGTATTAACTTTATTTTTGCTTTTTATTTTATGGCAAAATTTCACTTAGGAAAAGGAAACTACAGGCCTGGGGCTGTTGAGTTGGCTGTCACTCACATTTTAGATGACACAACTGTCAGAACCCAGTCTCCAGGCAGGATCCTGCTGAAAACACAGTCAAATAAAATTAATAATTTCAAGTGCATTATTCTGCAACACAGTCCTATGCCACCCTGCTATGAGGCATTCTGATTTTGATGCCTTATGCTTTCATAGCATTACTCTGGCTAATCTCCTACAAGAGCATGTCCTTAAAACACACCGTTGGTGGCAGCTGTGGCTCTGAGCACCCATGAGGAACATCAAGGTTCAGGGCCACCCATTTTTATGTGGTGGCCTGGTGTCTCTCGGGTAGCGTCACAAGCTGCAGTAAGGATCAGTTCCGGTTTTGGAGTGACACTGGTGAATTCCCTGGGTTGAAGAATGTGTTCTCCCTCCCCCCTGGTGCCTCTCGTGCTGTCCCATCACACAGTGGACAAACAATAAGCAGTGTGGGCTTTTCCCCTTTGATCTCTCACTGTGTTCCCCCATTTGGTGCCACAAACTGATTTTGCACTTGAGTTTCTCAAGGAGATGGTTTTCCAGCAGACGTCCAGGAAGGATCTGAAGTTATTTGGAATGATTTTTGTTCAGCTAAACATCGTCTGCATTGCCATAGCACGTCCCTGCTGCTGGTGGAGTTGCTAGTGAGGCATTTTTCCGTGGGAAGGGGGTGTTTGGTTTGGTGGTTTAGCAATCTGAGGCTCATTTCTCATCTGCATGCTCTCACCAGGCTGGCTCTGCAATCAGCAGCAAGGCAGGCCAAGGCTTAAGCATACGGCAGTGTTAGTTTAATATTTTAGTGCCATCTGCTGTAAGTGCCTCCACACTCCGGCCCATCTGTTTTGCGTGCTTCAGTTTGCTTTTTATGGGGCTCCGGTAGCTTTGCATCCTTTGGAAAGTCCCTGCTTGGAAAAGGTGTTCGGGAGAGGGATGTCCTGCCTGGGGGTGGAGCGTCTGCACCTTGTGATGCTGTAGGAGGAGTGGGATAAAATCTGTCCAGAGAAGTACACATGTGAATCTAGTTCTGGCCTTTCCATGAAATCTTGGAGTAGATTGGTGAACCTCTGGGGACTTGCCTCCCACATGGAAAAATTCAGGTGGGAAGGGACCTGTGGAGGTCTCTGGTACAACCCCTTGCTCTCAAAGCAGTTTGGTCAGGTTGCTCAGGGTCTTGTTGGCCTGTCCATCTTCCCAGGAAGGGCAGAGGTTTTGGGATAGCTTAGAGCTGGAGCCTGAAAATCTGGGTCAGTCGTATGATGATGCCTCAGTGCCGTTAGCTGCGGGCACAGCACAGAGCAGGGTAAAGAACAGATACCACTCAGTGTAGCTTCAGACAGAGTGGGCTGGCAGGAACTTCACAAGGTCCTGAGAGCCCATCTCCTGGCCCCCAGCCAGGATTCCTGGTGGAGCACTCTTGACAGATGCTTGTGACTCATTTGGAAAGGCCTCTTGGCAGATCCTCTACCAGTTCCCAGGCCTCTATCAAAAACAGTTGGCTGTACTTCCATCCTTCTTTACTTTAGGCTAAGAAATTCTAATTTCTTATTTTTTTTTCCCTGTGTGGTCACGTTTTTGAGATTTCTGAACTATCATGTTATGCTCTCTGTTCTTTTCTACCATCAGTTGAAACCTTGGAGGTTACTTGCATGGAGATCATCCTCATGTTGATGATGGATAACTGCCTCCCTACAGGCTGGGGCTGGACTTCTAGAGCCCACTGCAGCAGCACAACATTATCTTGGAGAAAAGGAGGCTCAGGGGGTACCCTGTAATGCTCTATAACTCCCTGAAAAGAGATTGTAGGCAGGCGGGCGTCAGTCTCTTCTCCCAGGTAACAAGTGACAGGACAGGAGGAAATGGCCTCAAGTTGTGCCATTTAGATTGGTTTAGGTTGGTTATGAGGGAAAATTTATTCACAGGAAGGGTGCTCAGGGATTGGAATAGGCTGCCCAGGGAAGCGGTGGATTCACTATCCCTAGAAGTGTCCAAAAGGTGTGCAGAGGCACTTGGGCACATGATTGAATGGTGAACATGGTGATGCTGCATTAATGGTTGGACTCAGAGATCTTTCCCAACCTAAATGATTTCATGGTTCTATGATATTGACTTCCATTGCTGCAAGAGGAATCTCTTCCATATAACTTGGAAATGTCTATTCAGACTTATGCAACAGGCTACGCTGACCCAAGTTTCCCTACTTCGAGTCATTTGACTCTTAATTTTCTGCATGAGAATAGCAACAAAGGAAATTTTGAAGAGCTGGAGAAGTCTAGTGGAAAAATGAAGTTAACTATGATAATTTTGTCTATTTTTGAGAAATTGAGAACCTGAATGTGTTAGATATTAGCTGTTTTCCAAGAACCAGGAACAGGTATTCCAACCTAAAGTTGTAATAAAGTAAAAATGGTCAATTAGCCATTTTTTGGCTAGATTGATCAAAATGGCCAATAAGGAGTAAGAAAAGAGTTTAAAAAAAGTGTCTGAGGCATGCAGAACTGCAGTAGAGTGAAGGGTGATTGTCTTGCAGAGAACAGTTTTGTACTAAGAATTCACCTTTCCATGGTACATTCTTGGTATTTTGGGAGGTTTAGCAGTAGATGGCAGAATGAGAGGTCTTGGTTTCTCCATCTGCTTTGCCATTCAGCTTTCACTCCATTCAAGGAATCTAAAAAATAACTCTGAATATGTGATAGGACATAAACAGGGAGCTGTGACGACATGGGCTCACTGCAGAGACTTTTGAACAACTGAGGCAGTGGGGAGACGTCATCTCCAGCCACTATGACTGGAGGAGTTTCCTCATCCCAGCAGCAACTCGTGGGCATGTTCCTCTGCCCATGGAGGAGGAGAAGGAACTTCACAGCTGCATATTTCTGCCTTTGAACCAGGCTGTAGCTCACCTCCCCACATTTCTGGCCAGCTCATACAATTCAGGTGCCACCTGACAGCTTGTTATACCCAATCAAGCTGTTCTAACTCCACCAGAGCTGAGCTGGAGAAACCTAGAGACGTGCAGGTCGTGGTGGTAGAAATGAATAGTGTGCCACACCAGCAGGTTTGTGCTGTACATGATTTCTCTTCAGTCCTCTCAGACCCCTTTATTTCAGGAAGGGAGGAGTGAGTTTGGCCTTTTCTAGCCTCAGGAGTGGTTGCAGAGGGGACAAGGAGAGCTGATGGATAGTCAGATGCTGACTGTGGAGTTCTTCCTGGAGTCCTGATTTGGTGGGAGTGTAGCAGGGTCTCCTAAGTGAGGAGTGGTCACTCAGAGGAGATGCATGAACCCTGGAAAGGATCAGAACAAAGCCAAGAACAGGGGATTTTCTCCCCAGATAATGGTTTGCCTGGGCAGTGGCTGGGATTACTGCAGTTCTGATTACTGCAGTAATCCCTCTAGCAGTTAGAACCACGTACATTTACCAGAGCATGACCTTGATATGACCTTCAGAAACCCCTCAGTAAATCTCACCCCTTCAGTTCATAACCTGTGTTACCCGTAGCCTGAGTACTTGGCCCAGTTCACCTCCAGCATCTGTTTCCTCCCCTGATTTTTGTCTCTTTTCATGAAAATTACTCCCTATCTATTGGGTAAAGTCAAACTTCTAATGCGTATGTGTCTAACTGTCTTAACCACAGTGACTGCATGCTCAGAGGTGCTTTTAAAATTGGGCATAGCTTAATGTAGGAGGATCATATGTCTTCTCTTGGGACCGCTCTCTACTCCACTGCCTGTATGTGTTAAGTACTGAGCTATAAAAAATTACAGGCTTTATACTTCTGTTTTCATATATCTTCCCTTTCGGAGCAAGGCGCTGCCTCTGACGAGCTGTCATCAGTCGTAGCACTCAAACAAAAGCGTACAAACCATTCTGATAGACATGACACAGGATGGTGTTTATAAAACCTTTCTGCCGAGTCAAAATTACATAGTGACCAGCAAAAACCAACCAAACGAAAACCCCCCCAAAAGCCACTTGTTTAACTCTATGCAGGCGCCTGATGGTTACGTCAAATGTTTAAATATCAAAGCCATGAACAGCAAGTTGGTGGGTATCTTACACACAAACAGGTACCTGCTGACAAGAGGTACAGAGAAGCAAGATGTGTTATGTGCAAAGACCTGTCTCTGTGAGCCCACTGCTTACTCTGCCCGTGTCCATATCTATATCCATATCCATATCCATGTCTATGTCCATGCCCTGCCAAGACAAGCACCCAAGGCTGGCTGAGTTCTGCTCCTGGGGAAGGCTGCAAGGAGACAACAGCTCTCTCTTCAGGAGTCATTTTTCTGTTTATTCAGGCACACCTCAAGTGCCAAATCACATTTCAAAAGCCCAAATCTTGACACTGTGTCCCTTTTAGTGTCTCTGGGTGTCAGCGATCCATGACTCAGCTTTCCGATAAGGCTGTGGCACTGACAAGCTGATGGTGGCCAGACTTTGCAGAGGCCTTGATGTAGCCTGGATACTCCAGCAGACCTCAGAGGTTTGTTATTGACACAGAAATCTAACATCTCTGAGCCAGCAATGATGGCTTTTCTGTGGCTGACACAATATGTGGTAAGGATGGATGTTTATTCTGGATATACAGAAACATGAAAGGAAAAAAAAACAAGCTGTATATAATAAAGTAGAAAAGTTATGTGACCTGTAAGACTTTTTTTGTAAATTTTTATTAAAGATCTTTCATAGAATCACAGAGTAATTTGTGTTGGAAGGGACCTTAAAGATCATCTAATTCCAATCCTCTGCTATGAGCAGGGACACCCTCCAGGTTGCTCCAAGTCCCATCCAACTTGGCCTTGAACACTTCCAGAGACGAGACATCAACACCAGTTCAAGGTTTTAGCTCAGAAGGTACTTAGGGAAGCTTATATACTAAACTACAGATTAGGTGAGGGAAAAAATCAAAGCATTTTGCTTTGATTAACACTGAATATTTTGCTTGTCAATGTAGTCCTCTCGTAAATTTAGTGCTTTGCAGGCAACTTCTGGAATGTTTTGTTTTCTGATCTAGAAATGCTGTTTCTGAATCTCTGCAATGCTTTGTGAGCTGGGAATCATGTGTTTTCACCAGTTTCATTGATTAATTCAAATGAAGAGTTTGGACTCATTTCAGGACTGATTTAAATTAATGATTAAGCTCTGGTGATACATCTCTAGGTCTCAAGACAAGGTGGAATACAAACTTGTGAACATGTCTACCTGTTTCAGGATGGCTCTAATTCTTCAGATGTTAAGCAGAATAAGGACTTCCCTGAGTACTGCTATTTGTGTCTTATAGAGAGCATGAGGTTAGAATGAACGTATTTGACTGTAGGGAAGGGTGGGCGTGCGGTAGGTTTCCTTTGGGAATAAAACCTGGAGGTGGGTATTGATTTTACTGGTGTTTTTCCTTAGCTTCTGAGTGCACTGCTGACTGGGACATAATAGCAATATTGACTGAAAAGGGGATTTAGTTTTTTCTTTTCCTTGGGAGGCTGCTGAGTTCATGTCAGTTCACAACAATGTAGAAAATATGGGATATGCAATGGTCTAACAATCCAAAGGTCTTGAATCCCCCCATGAAGAAAGTGTCTCGTGTTCTTGTCACTTCAATCTTACCTTGGTTACCACTTTTCTTTGTTTTATTCTTCTTCAGTGTATTTTTTTCTAACTCTCTTGACCTTTACCCAGCCTGGGTAATTTAGTCTGCTATTTTTTTCAGAGAGGCATCACAGATACCCTCTCTTCCCCCTCCGGCTCTGACAGCAGCTCGGTAGTTCCACGGGAGCTGTAGCAGTGAGTGGTCATTCTGGTGTTCTGCATTTGCAGCATTTTATTTGCGTGTGAGGAATACAAACAGGTATGGAAAAAAAACTAATGCTACAAGAAGACTGGTTGGTTTGGATGCCAATAATCTTCTGCCTCCACCACAGGTCTGCCAGACACAATCCCGCCTGTGGTGGGGACGTTTGGGGATGTCAAGGTTGCTTAAATCAGCTGTAGCAATGAAAGTGAAGGTTTGTCATTTTGGAAGTGATGATAGATCTCACATGTGCTTTGAGTCAGGGAGGCTCCAGCTGAGCATCGTTTATGAAAATTTGGCATACAAAGGTCCTTGTGTTTCTGAAATAGGTGTTTCTCCATTCAGGAGGGCTGAGCTTTCATTTCCTGCTTGTCCAGGGCTCAGAGGACACAAAGCATGACTGATTTCAGGCTACCTTACACAGCAGTGAATATTTTGTGGGGAAAAAGCCCTGCTAGCTGGGTTGCTTCTCTTAACCATAAATCTGACTTTGGGGTTTATCTTCCTTGCAGCTTCAACTTAACTCACAGGTCTATGCATTGAAAGCCCTTTGGTGTCGCTTTCTCAGAGAAACCCTTTCCCAGCTGGTGCTGTAAGATTTTATTTGGAATTGGTGATCTCTTCCAAAGGTGTCAGCAGGTGGAGTTTGCTTCATGTGCAGCTGTAAGGAGTCCTCTCTATGATGGAATCTGATTAGGTCCATCTGGGTGCTGCCAGTCCTCCAGTACTTTCCTGCAATTCTCCAACATCACTGGAAAAGATGTACAAGCTTTCTCACAGTTCACATGAAAATAATCCCACAGCTCAGTTCATGAGAGTGCAAACTACAGCAGGAGATGACCCCAGGAGTCCTCTGAGTAACCTGAGAGGCACTAAAAGGACACAGATAATCAGTATTACCTTTGCAAAAAGCCATGTCTTAGAGAGAGAGAGAGAGAGAAGGCTTCCAAGGCGGCAAATTGAGCTTGCATTAAGTATTTGCCACTAGACTATTCAGACTGCCAGGTAAAGTAGAAATCTCAGTAAAGACTGTCCCCTTTCAAAATGGATCCTAAAGAATAATTTGCAGGGAAACAGCCTTTGATGTTGCTGCATCATCTGGCTGGATATAAACACTGTTGGAGAAGCGCATTTCATACAAATGAGCAAAATGTAAATTTTTTTAATTTCTTCTTTTGAATCTTTTGAATAGAGGCTGCAATGAGATTGCAAAATTCAAGGGATAAAGCAAATTCGGATTTCCAAGGTCTGGTACCACCACAGCCTGGCTGGTATAAACACTCTGCCTTGCTTGGTGCTACTTGGGATCCACAGTGGTGTAAGACCTAAACCCAGCCTCTGACAATCCCAGAGACACTGTTTTCACACCGACTCACTTCAAAGCAGCTCAGGATCTCTGCTCACTCAGTGGGTGATGCTGGCAGAGGCAGGCGTTGCACAGACAGGTTTTTCTGCTCCCCTTTGGAAATACAGACAGTTCCTTACAGAGGCAGGAGGGAGTCCTTGCATACAGCCTAATGAAATGCTGATAGCATCACTAAAACAAGGGCTGTATCTGGGCAACCAGCAGGGTAGGAGAGCTTACAGAAAAGCCAGAGGAGATCAATAGTCAGGATTTCTGAAGGTTACTTTGTCAGCTAATGTACCATTGAAACACAAGCAGCTATGCTTACCTGCTCAGATTAAGTGAAGGAGTTGTTCCAAAGAATGGAAGTTACTTCCCAGAGGGAGAGAATGGGTTGCCTTCCCTGTTTGTCCAGGATGCCTGCACTGGAGCTTTGTTGCTGCTGCTGGAACAGCAGGACCTTGTATACCCTTAGCTGAAAGTCAAAGGTTTATTGCTCCAACCAGGGAGTCATAAAATGAGTGGGATTTAATAAAAGCCATAGTAGCAATTGTGCCTTCCGAAATGAGCGCTCACGTCTACGCTTCATGTGCACAGACAGCTATTGCAGCTGGGTATCGCACACTGACTCTGCTGCCTGGTGCTCTCAGACATGGTAATGCATGCAAACTGGCTCAGAACTGTGTGTGCAGTTATGTCTGATGTTCCAGAGAAACAGCCCTTGGTCCTTGCAGGGGAAGGGCCTGTCCGCACTCAGCAGTGCCATTTTGGGGGACTGGAGTAAAGATGATTCAGTCACAGTGACAGGACTGACTGGTGGAAGCAGTGAACCCACAGGTTTTGCCCATGCTGAGAGCCCCAGTTTCCCCAGCACTGCATGCTGGCAGCGAGGGACAGTGGCACTGTCCAAATCTCCAGGAAAAGCAAGGAAGGAGATGAGTATTATCTTACAGATGGGATGCTGAAACACGTGCACACCCTTTTGTCTAGAAAAGCTGGTGAAAAAGGGCTGAGACCGGCTAATTCGTTGTATGATTAATTGATTTGTTGTGTGTGATGAATTGATTTCACTGCAATAACACCAGGAATGCACAACAAAACCGGGAAATGACCTCAGGTTTTTCTGAATTCTGGTTTGTGAAATCATCCTTATTGCCTGGTTATTGAACATTACATCCAATAGATGTCTGTAAAAAAAAGAAAAGGCAGCTTTTTCCATCATTCAAAGCAGCAGTTAACAGGAGCAGCAAGGCACCCTGCATCCATCAGAATGGTTAGCAGCACACCATTCCTATCAAAGGAGTGATTTCCATATATATAGTTATATTTCCATATAGCTATATGCCAATGTGCTTTTTACTTGTAGATCTTGCTCCTCCAGCAGCTCCAGCAGCAGTGAAAGGGCGATTATGTTGGAATGAAGTTTAAATGGAGAAAAGGACCAAAGAACTGATCCTACTAAGCGCTGAAACAGCTTTGGCACGTGCTTAATGGTGCTGAATTATTCATTGAGCTGGCTGGGCAAACTGACATTGCAAAAGGAAATAAGCGAGGGTGCTGGAGGAAAAATGCTAAAAGATGTGTTAGACAAACCTCCCGGTGGCACAGAGTTCACAGAAGATCGGGCCTGGGATCCCACCCTTTAATTACCACTTGCTGCCTGGAGCAAGCCTATTGTAGAGGAGAGAGTGGATGTTTTGGCCGTGGGCACAGGGGTGACTTTGGTGATGTCTGTGGGCTCAGATTAGCTCCTTTTCAGACGTGAGATCTTTGAAGAGAGACACTGTAAAGAGCTGGGAATGGCCAGCAAGCAGCTGTTTAGGGTCTGGGACATTGATGGGGCAACTCATATAGCAGGTAGAGCCATGAAGACCGAAAGATTAACCTTTTTCTGACGTCTGTCCGGGCAACATGCCATCTCTTATCCCCTTTAAAGGAGCCTTGCTTTCTTCTGTTCCTGCAGCCCTTGGTAAATCAGTCACAAGTTTTGCAGTGCCTTCTCTCAGTGCTTCTTCTCCAGGTGAGAGCCCCTTTCACTGACCAATCTGGGCAGCTGTCTGCAGGTATTCCCCCTCTTCCCTCCACTTCAAATCCCATGGAATCAGGGCAACCATGGCTCATCAAACTGTTCTGCATTACACCACTACATTTGAGGGAAGGGGGGGAACTGAAGGCTATTCTTTAACATGGTTGGGATCTGACCCTGTTCCCAGGGACAGCCTGGGCAGGAACATTGCCTTTGTAGTATTCACTGCACTACAACCCACAGCAGTAGCTAAGAGGAGTATCTTGGATGAGCAGTCCTCACTTAACTCTTGCTTGATGCTACATGGAGTGGGGCTGAAAAGATCAATGTGATAATCACGGCCTCACAGGCCTGGCTATGCTGTGGTTTGAGTCCTGCCTGAGGAGTAGAATCGTTTCCTGGCACCTCTCTGTCTGCTAAGACTAGAAATGTTGCCTCAAACACTGTGTAAATGTCTCTGTTGCATATAGCTGTGCTCTCCTGGGTATTCTGGAAGAAAATATTCAGAGCACTTGGCTTCAGCTCCTGTTGTTGCTCTGATTTGGAGATGCTGGCAGCTGAGATTTTCAGGAATTATTCAGATGCGAGCTTTGCTTTTGCCCTGTGGGCAAGGGTGGAGCTCAGAGCAGCAGTTTCTATTCACAGATTTGAGTCAGGCATAGATCTGTATCACACCTGTGTCTATAGTCCTATACCTGAGTTATCTCCTCCTGCATCCTCTGTGCTTACCCAGTGGAGTTCCCAGCGCTGCTAAAGGGAGGTTTTGCAGAGAAAGCAAGGGCTCTCTCATGCAGCAGAAACACATACAGCAGGAACTGTCTGGGCTTTTGCAAACCCACCATCAGCATGTCCAGCTGTGCTGACCTGCATCCAAGTACCATGTTTTTGGCTTCTTTGGGCTCCTGCAGAGTCCAAAGGATGCTCCTTCCTGTTTCCAGAGCCAAAAGCAGGGCAAGCCCCTCTGCCATCCCCAGCAGACCCAGGGGTAAGACCATCCCATCCACTTCCAGCAAATGTGGTACAACAGTTGTGGCAGCTGGGGTTCACAAAGACGCCCTAAAGACGCCCCTGCTGGGATGTGCTGTGGTGAGCCCTGAGTTCCTGGTCCCCATCACCTCAGGGACTTGTCAAGCAGGACCCACAGCCCCCACTCAACCTGTGCTCAGGTTTCCTCAGGATCTCACATCCAAGTCCAGCCAGGTGTGTTCAGGCCTGTGGGCCAAGTCATCATCTCATCCCTATAGCACTGGCTCAGGAAAAGGACGTACCAATAGCCATGTGAATCCTAAACCACCAAGGCTTGTGTTTTCCCAAGATTGGTTCTCCCTTCTGCAGAGATAGACCCTAAGAAATAGGGAGTGTCCATCTCTGTTAGCTTATCTTGGTAATCCCCACCAAAGGGAAAAGAGATCTGAAAAATCAAAACACTGAAGAAGATTCTGCCTCACACTTTAGTTTTCCCCATTTTTTAAAAAAAATCAGAGTTAACTGTGGGGGTTTGAATCTTTCCAGAAGGGTGAGATTGCAGCACACTTTCGGCTGCCACTCCTGCAGGATTTCACTTCTGCTGACCAAAGTGAAGAGTCTGTAAGATGCCGAGGCACCCCCTTGGCATCCTTTTAGCATATTTCAACCCAAAATAGGAAGAGAGGGATTGTAAATATTTACTGGAGTTGCGTATCAGAGAGCACTCAGGGATCCACATTTGGATAATCTGCATTGCAAGTCAGGGGAATAGCAGATGACTTTGAAAGGCTGTAGTGCTACATGTGTTTCTTAACACACACAAATTGCTCCCTGATTTCTTAGGAAAAAGAAAGCCCTGTGCTGATTGTTGTTTTTAGATCTTATTTTAGTTGTAGTGCCTGGAGACTCAGCCAAGATCAGGATCTTTTGTTAGCCAAGATAAGAGCAAGCAGTAAAGTCCTTTCCTTGGAGAGTTTGCAGGATGAATTTCAGTATAAGGAGGATTATGAAATGTAGGAAACACCACCATCTTGTGTTGGCTGAGGCACAGCTCTGCTTTGCTTGGTGCCTGCTCCTTTTTTCAATTTCCCCAGTCCCCTCACCATGGTTGTTACTCTTCAGGTAAAGTGGTGGGTGGAAGGGTGAGGGAGAGGGGAGACAAACGAGGGATCTGTGGTCTGCTCTGCTGTGTTCCCAAACCTTTTCCTAGTTAGATCCATTTGAAAGGTTAGAATTGGTAAATTCTTGTGTTAGTGAGTCACTACATGCCTGATGATGTCAGTCAGCCCCATGTACCCCAACTGCACCTGTCCCATCACAAAGAGGAAAGATGAGGAAACATGCCTAATATTTTCTTCATAAAAACAAAATACAAAAGTCTTCCCACTACTGTTGAAAGAAGAGATGTGTCTCTCCTCTTCTTCAGGAACTGTTTTGGCCCTTTACTTGTAGGTAACATGGACATGGGACATTACCTCCAAACCCTACACCCCAGATCTCTTATCTGTCTGATTCGAAGATGCTCCCACTCCTATTATATTTGGACTCAGCTTTAAATACAGATCATGCAGAAGGGTGCAGTGAGTTTGCTAGGAGATGAAGCACAGCCAGTCCCTGGTAGCACAAGATTCCTCCTGTCACATACTATAAATAATGCTTCTGCTGTACATTAGAGGAACGGAACTGCATAAGGGCCAGAGGACCAAGTGGTCTGCTTTAATTATTCATCATTAGCGATAGCTATTACTATTTAAGAGCTGCCTTTCTTAGGCTGACATATCAACTGCTACCCTGTTTCTTCCCTTGTTTGCTAACGTCCAGTCTCCTGCTGTATTTGCTCTTGGGCCATGGCAAAGCTCTTCTCCATCAAGCCGGCTCCAAGCCATTGCCGTACCCCAGCCACCCAGGCCTCCCTTCTCAGGGCTCTTGTTTGTAGCTATTTATACCAAGCCAGACAGTGCTTTGCTCTTCCTGTTAGTCCCAAGTGCGTGCTGGGTTTCCCTTGCTGTGCTCCATCACTATCCCCCCCAAGTCTGACTCAGATGCTGCGTACAATACGTTCGCGGGAAGAGTTCCCATCAGCGGTGCCAGCACGCCTTACTACCATCTCCATTCCTCCCTGAGAGGCACAGGCCTTGTTTACTCTTCTTTTAATAACACAGATGGTTTTAATAGTTCTCTGCCTTCGCCCCCAGTTCTTTCTCCTTGTCTGTAGTCTGTCTAATGCTTCCTTCTAAGTGATGGCTTTGTCACTTAATCTCATTAAAACTTCTCTTCATTGAACTCGGTGAGCTGCTTATCAGACCGTAAGCCTAATCTCCTATTTGTAATTAATTTGTTCTGTGCCTCCTACAATTTGGCATCATTAGATAATGGCATCACTCTCAAGGTCACTGATACACAGCATGAGGTAAACACCCGTGGCTCTGGTGCAGGCTGCCCTGGTATCCTCCTCCTTCCTCCTCTCTTTGACACACCACTTGATTTTATTGACATCTTTCTCCCCTTCCCTCAGCCAATTTCTGATGATGCTTCCTGTCCAGCGTGTGCTGCTGTGTGACTGCAGATCAATATCCCACACTGTCTGGAGGCAAATGGTTTTCTGACATCCTCCTAGTGCAGACTCCTCTGCACTGGTTTTCTGCTTGTTTCTCGGCTCCTTCCTACTTGGTCCAAGAATTCAGGTGCACTGTTCTTCCTTTGCTGAGTTACATGTTTTCAAAACTTGCAGAGCCTTGTCCCAGAATCACAGCATCAGAGCATTGTTTGGGTTGAAAGGAACCTTAAATATCTTCTAGTTCCACCCCCCGTCATGGGCAGGGACATTTTCCACTAGATCAGATTGCTCAAAGCTCCATCTCACCTGGCCTTGAACATTCCCAAGGATGTCCTTGTGGGCTCGAGGTTGGGAATGGGATAGAGGAGCGTTTCCCCTTCAGGCCTTTGGGCCCAGTGGTCACTCAATGGCTCACTGACCGATGGCATAGGTAGAAACAAGCCACAAATCGCTATTATGGTTTGATCAAATCATAATAATGCACAAATCATTATTATGATTTGGCATCCATATTTTTAAAAAAATTTTAACATCCTGGATTATCACAGCTCATGGTACCAGCCAGTACCACCAGTCTATTCCCCCTGGTGTGATGAAGAAGAATACTAAGCACCAACCAGAGATGAAAACCAACCCAGACCTTCCCTACTTGCTGCTGGTACTCAACACCATGGCCAACTTTGCCTCCAGCCTGTGCATAAAGGTGTTTGCAGGGCCCTGTCCTGGCTGGGTCTGCTGGCTCAAAGCCCCTTTTAGCAATGTGCTTCACAGGCTGCAAAAGGCAAGAAGGATATCTTTGGTAATGCTGCCATTTGCTAAATTGGATTTGATGGTATAGAAATGTCTAGGACCTTTGGAGGCTCTGGAAATAGAATCAGCCTGATCCAAGCTAAATCTCTTCATTTCCCCCAATAGATCCATTTTCATCTCTCATATTGCCCTGGTTGGATGTAGTTTCTAACAAACTCAAGTTGATTTGACCCATTCTTTCAACTTTCGCTGTTCTGCCCCTGAAAACAATCTACTAAACTTAAGTACTAGATGCACACAGAGTGGTCATCAGATAATAGGTATCATTATTCAATACAGTATTGATCACAGTATTCAGAAATTCAGCATTCAGGCAGCTCTAGACAACAGCTCCGAATCCGCTACACAAAACTATGGAGAGGAAATCTCACAAGCACTAAAAACTCAGGATTTTTAACTCACTAGAGCCTGCAACTATGTTTTCTAATTGGCAGTTTTTGTAAGTGTGCCTAATTTTTCTTGCCTGGCAGTCAAGAAAGAAAAAAAAGTACCTCCTGGTGAGAAATCCTGCTGCCTTTTGGGACAAGGCAGGCTGCTGTAAAACAGATATGTATTTTTTTTCTGAGGGAGGTAAATGCAGGAAGGACATTTTGCATTTGCTCACATGATGGCTGCACACACATATCAGCCCTGATACTTTGCTGGGAGCCCTCATGAGGCCACTGGGAAGATCCAGCTTGGTCGCTCAGGAGTAGCTACATTCAAGTCACCGAGTGCCACATTTTGGGTAAGAGGCAGCTCTTACCTGAGGACATGTGGTAATTACTCCCAGTGAAATGTGCCTGGCTCAGCAGCAAGATGTATTTGCAACTGGCTTGCAAGCTGTTAGGAACTGCATGTTTTCTTTGGATGTGATGATGCCTCAAGATTCTTGTTTGAGGCCAGGAAAACTTCATGGCTATAGTCAAAAATAAGTTTCTGCTCAAAGGACATATTGATAAGAGCAACTGGGAGACATTCAGACTGACTTCGGGAGACTCACTCCTGAGATCAGAAAACCAGGTCTGGATCAACACATAAACCTTTCACTTTCCTAAACAATCCATATTTTCTAAACCATCCTTGTTTTGGTCTCTCTCTGCGATACACTCCTCCAAACCAATCCGAAAACATCTTTTTAATCCATTTATGTAACCGGCTTCGTGTGCTGGGCTGCCATTCTCTGCGCTCACACAATCACTACACCAGTGTGATCAACAAAAGAACAATATACATACTCGTTTCCTCTGAGGTTGGGCCCAAGTTCGGTCTCGTTCAGCTGGGATGCACTTGGGCCCCAGTCCATTAAGCAAATTGCAGCACTAAATATCAGCTATCTACTGTCAAAAGGGATGTTTTAAATTTCGGTTTTGTTTTATTTTTAATGATCCATTTGTCTCTTCAGACTCAGGAGCAGGCAGCGAGATAGCTGTGATTTGCAGCCACAGGCTGCCCGCTCCCTCCTCTGCTTCCATGGAAACACATGTTGGATGAGGCAAAACCAGGCATAGACTTAAAGTACATGATTTCCAAACTATTTGCTTTTCCTTGCAAGGAGTCCTTTACCACCCGTTTATACAAAACTCTGTGTGAGGGGTAAAGCCCTTTTAGGGAGAGGCAACTTCTCGAGGTGCCTGACTGGTGTTGATGTTTTTGTATCATCCCTGAGCATGTGATCGTGCTGCTCAGAAGGTGAAATGCATGAGGCAGTGCAGGGACAGTGGGGTTTGGAGCTGGAGTCATTACGGCTGTGGCATCTGGGATCAGGAGGGTTCAGCTTTTATGTAAACCCTTGGCTATACTTCCATCTCCTCCCTGCAGAGGTGAAGATTGTACCTCCCTCTGCACTTCGGGACCCCAAAGATACCCAATTTGCACATGTAATAGCTCCGTGTGTTCTCTGGGCAGCCTCTCTCCTCCCTGGGTCATGGTAGAAAGCAGATTATTTGCAGTTTGATGGTAAAACGAGGGAGGGCTGGGAAAAGGGCAGCAGCTCACACAAATCTGCACGGCACAGGCAGGGCTCAGTACAGCTATGTGGCTAGCTGGCGTGTTTTGTGTGGGGAATTGATTCAGAAAGAAAGAAACTGCGGGAGAAAATGGACCCTAAGTGGCAACCACCAGCTCCTCCTGCATCTCTCATGCAGTAGTCTCTTTCCAGAAGCTCTCTGACCCCACAGGGGCACCAGTTTGCACTTGTCACCAGAGGTTAGGCTGGAAACCCACTGGCCAGGCATGACTCCACGGGGCCAGATCCTGCTGTGGTGGTCTGGTTTGCAGGATCTGAACCTCACCCCGGCAGCTGCACTCCCAGTATCTTCTACTTTACCCCTGTTTGTTGGTAAGAGGAGTAAAAAAGCCCTCCTAGATGTAGTGCCTCTAATGAGGCACTGAGGGGGACAAGTTTCTGGGTGATACATATATCAGAGATCTTTCCTATATGGAAAAGAAATATATTTTATCCTCCATCACTTGCAAAGAGTTTAAATTTTGAGGGCTGCTTCTCTTTGTGGCAGCCTAAGAACAAAGCAGGGCAGAAACCTTCTATTCCAGAATAAACCCTTTCAGCTGCAGGAAAGTATGGAAGCCCCATCCATTCTTGGCTCCTTAACAAAGCCCTGTCTCAGGCATCAAGAGGTAAAAATAAATGTCACTCCATGCTGCCTGATAATTCCACAGGATTCACACTAATCAGAGCACTTCATTAATTATTTAGCTTCAGGGAAATGTGCCAAAGGGTTCTGACACCTCAGATGTACAAAGTAATTGCCACGTTTACTTCCCAGCTAAAGGGGAGGCCAAAATAAATTGTGCTGGGCTGAGTGGGTGTGCGTGGGTGGGCAAGGGAGTGGGAAGGGTGGAGCGGGAGCAGGACTTTCCTGCCCTTACATGTGGTTTAACCCGTACTCCAGAGCCCACAGAGCTTCATCATTTCTCAGAGGGCTCGGAGTTGTCTCCCTGTGTGTCAGCGTGGGCTGGGCATGTCAATAGCGCTCAGCCACGGCCATCTCCATCCTCCCCTCCGTGCAGTCTGTCTCCGAGCATCACGCCTCCGTTTGCTTCCTGCCCGCTCCACGGCTCCTCTGGCTCCTCGAGCCAACACGGGGGCTGCTGGTTTGTTGGCTCCGAGCTGCCAGAGCAGGATTAGACCCTGTGCTGGGAGAAGCTCAGAGCTGCATCCTGCGCGGAGGGCTCTGCTCCCCCCTCTCGGCTGCTGAAGCACGTGGTGACAGGCAGCAGCTCTCCCCGCTCCAAAATAAGTAGGTCTCGGCTGCAGGTTTGCGACCTGAGAAAAACAAACAAATGCAGAGCAGGGTGGCTATATTTATCTGAAATTTAGAAGCTGTGGTTCACAGGAAACTTTGATCACTTTAAATGTCAGCCGACCTGGGAAAAGAATGGGGCGGTGGGGGGGGAGGACGGGGGACGGGGAAGCACAGCTGAAAAGCAAGTGTTTTGGAAAAGGTAAGAGCTGCTGCTTCCAAAATTAAGTAAATCCTTCTCTTCTGGCCCCCATCCTAATCTAGAGGGCTGATGACTCTCAGCTTCAAGCTGGGGGTACGCAGGGGCTGAGGTTTCCAAAGCCTGGACCTCTGCAGGTGCTGAGGACCAGCAGGACTCAGAGCCCTGCCCAGCATTCAGGAGGAACCGATCACATCTACTGCACCTGTGACAGAGGAGGTTCATCCAAAACAAAATACGGCAATTGAGTTTGGGGTTTGGGTTTGTTTGGTTTCCAAATTAAAAAAGATTGTGGTTTTCTGGAATTTATCATAATTTGAAATTAATGTCGTGCCATTATGTTTTATCTCGGATTCATTTGCAAGGCATTAATTTTAAGTGCCTGGCATATGAAATGCAAGAACCTCGGATGGGATACAGGGGTACTGTGCTTTTGGTCCCTGGATGCATTTATTAAGAATGAAGTAACTGATACAGTACAAAGGGATATTTGGTGGTACCTCTCTCAGTCAGGGAGTTTCATCAAAGCCCCATGTACTTCAATGTTTTCAAGGAGTGAAACACTTTGGGAAAGCAATTCTGAAATCCCAGCAGACTTTCTGCAATGCTTTCCCAGACCTATTTTACTGTTCTCTTTGGAATTCCCCCATTTCTGTAAAAGCCAAACCTGTTGCAAGGGAATTCACTATTTATGCAGAAAATGTAGTATGTTATCCTTTCACCTTGCATTGCTCATGTGCAGTGCTCTGGGATAACAGTTATTTCTGGATCTCTGCAAATCTACACAGTTACTCTGAAATTCCTACTAATATACCATATTCAAGAGCTATTATTGCAGCAGAGTGGTTAAATGTACTGTCAACAAGAAGAACATTTTCCCTTATTCAGTTTTGTCCAGTGGACTTCCATGATGCTCATTAATTGATAAAGAGGGCAAAATAACTCTATTTTGCATATATATATATTCAAATTCACCCTATACCTCCTATTATATGCATGTTCATCCCAGAGTAGAGAGCTACCATTCCTTTTGCAGAAGCAATCAGGAAAATGTGGCTTATAGTGTTCAATGATATCATCAGGGAAATCTGAATTCCTTAGTTTTTTTTCTTTTGGTCTTCTAAATGTGAAACAGTTTTGCTGACCTATCTTTAATCCTTTGGCCTTGAGAATGGGAAATTAAATTGTCTTTTCTCAGATACTTGATGTCAGCATCCAAATCAGGACTTTCTCATTGTGTGCAGAGAGGGGGAGCGAGGATATATGATATTCAAGTACTCAGAGATAGGATCTGTTCTTCAGAGAGAAACCCATCTCCACAAATTCAGTGTGTTTAACTCAGTTCTGCATTTTTTTTTCTTCTCTTTTTTCCTCATTTTGCATCTGCTTGCATGAGATAACTAGTTTTAGGGATGACTGATCTTAAGTTCCTAATGAGCTAGCTCCAGGGTGTGGATTTTCATTGCATATTCTGCTGATTGGATGCTGGAAGCTTGCTTGACCTTGCTTATGGGATCTTCCATAAGATAAATACATAATACATACGATCCATCCTTTCCTCTTCCCTCTGCCCCACGTGAGGGGATGTGCCAGGGCAGGGAGAGCCCCTCAGTACTCAAACCACCACTGCTTTTCTGTGTAGCTCTTCTTCCAACTGATGTCCTAAAATGCCCCACAAAACCATTTTCCCTGTTCGTTTCCCCAGCAAACACAACTCTGACCACTTTTCAGCCAACACTTCTGGCACATCATTTCCTGATCTAATTCTTCTAAATTAACCTGGAGGCCCATAATAACATTTAAAACACAGAGTGCTGCTTCACTGTCCAAAGCGCTTCTGTAGCCAGTGCTCATACTGACTCTCACCAGAGCCCTGCTCGTATTCCGTCTTTGCCTTCTCCCTCCCACAGCCTTGCACTGACACTCCTGCCTTATACACCGGTATTTTATGTCCTTCATTTCTGCTTTTGGCTTTTCCCCCCCCTTGGACAGTACTAATGCACTCCTTATCCATCATCCCTTCATGCCATGCAGCACCGTCAGCACTGCTGCAGTAAGCAGCCACAACCTCTGCCTCCTCCCTCGCCTTTGCAAGTGCTGCAGGGCTGCTTTTGCTCAGGACAGAAGCAGCTGCTTCTTAATCTGCCCCTGCCCAACCAGACCCCCCTCCCTCTGCAAACTCAGCCAAGACTTTTCCATATTAACAGCCGGCTTCCCAGCCTGAGTATGATTTGAGCTGTGGCATCTTGGTACCCAGGTGTCTCGCATCCATGGAGCAGGCGGTGTGGCTATTGAATCCAGCAGTGTATTAGTGATCTGTTGCTGTTTTCCAGGGAAAGCTGGGGTTGCCATGACAATTGTGTGTCGGCTGAGCCTGTGTGTGCATGGCCACAGCATCTGCACACCTCCATCACTAATGCATTTATTCTCCCAGCCTCCCTGTTCAGTGGGGTGGGGGATGCAAAGATGTCCACGGTGGGATGTTGGAAGCAGCTCTCTAGCATGGTGAACAGCTCAGAGCCTGCTGGATGACACTCTTCTCTGAAATAAATTATTCTGGAGGGAGAACTGGGGCTGGAGAAAGGGGCTTGACCTATATTAAGTCATTCTGCACCTTCTTCCCCCTGCCAGGTTTGGGCTGGCAGGAGGAGCGCCGGGTACAGGAGCAGAGGAGCCAACAGAAACACTGCAAACCACAGCTCATTTGCAAGCACCCCTGGCTCCTTATGAGAATCTCAACCTGAATTAAGGGCTTGTGACACTGCTGCAACTGAAACCTCAGTCTCCTGAACCTCTGCCTGCAGGCTGTTGGTTTAGTTTGCAGTCACGGTCGCGCAGTTTGTAGCTGTATTTTGCACTTGGACAGAGCATCCCAGCCCCTGAATCAGCACTTGGAGCTTCACAACTTGGGCCTGATCCCAACAGGGCAGGATCAAGGGGCGGCCCACATAAGCTGGAAGCAAAGCTTCAGGCATTTCTGTGGGAACATCTTTCCTGGGGGTGCAACGGAGCTGCCTGAGCTCAGGACCTGGATGTGTGGAGGAGCAAAGGGCAGGATAGGACCTGTCTACCACTGCTGTGTGGCAGAGCTGTGTTGCCTCAGCACTTTGTGTTGATTGCAGCAGGGCTGCCTGCCTGGGACACAGCTCTCTCTGGGCACCACGTGCCATGTGCTTGTAGTGGCACGGACCCTGCTCACATTCTTATTTCTCCCTCTTATTGCCTCCTTCTCCCAGCAAATCATCTCAGAGGGGCTGTGCCTGCCCTCCAGAGTGCCAGCAGCAGAAGGAGAGAGCCAGCAAGATGAGCTGCTCTAGAACCACCTCCTTGACTTCCAGCACAGGGCCTTGCCCAGGCAAGGACAGGGTCCCTGGTGGTTTGTGGCACTGCCATGTGGCAAAGCCCAGGCCTCATTTCCCCTGCTCAGGCACTGGCCACCAGTCCTTGCTTTGAGATGCTGCTAAAAATGCATTGTCATCTCTTCTGGGCATGGTTGGCCAGAGAGGAGGCTCCCCTGTCCCCCAGGATCTTTACACAGCACTGGGCAGGATTTCACAGTTTCCAAGAGCAATCCCAATTCATCTTTACAATCTTGATCCCCCCTGGTCCAAGAACGACAGCCTATCGGCCTGCAAGTTGTATTGCAAAAATGAGTGAGGCTCCTTTGTTAGAGCCACAGATGTTGTGCAGCAAAAAACAAAGCTTAAAAAGCAGACAATGCCCCAAATTTAAATAGACCAAGCAGACCTGGAGACCTCCGAGAGATGATTCCCAAGGTCACGTAGGAAGCCTGTGGCGGACGCGAGGACTGAACACAGATCTCCTGAGGCTCAACCACACTGTGGTCTCAGGACTGTCTTTTCTTTTGTCTTCCAGTCCATTAGGAAGATCAGTTAATGAAATGGAATTAATAATGCCAGCTGCAGCACCAGCAATGCTGTAAGAGAGAAAAATTTCACAGCACAGACTTAAAAGCAGAAGGCTTGAAAATGGGAGTAGGCTGTGAGTGCCATGAGAGCCCTTTGCAATGGGGGAGTGCAGGAGGTCAGCCAGAGTTTTAGGGTCTCTTCAGCTTTACTGATCAAATCTTAAAGGAGGAATGAAGATGTAGCAACTACCTCCCCCAGAGGAGAGAAACACACAATTTTAAGGTTCCCAGCAACTGAAAAAAAAGTAGTCCCACTGGAAAGAATCAAAAGACTTTTCTAGGTCAATGGCAGGAATAGAGCCTTTATGTCTATGAACCTCACAGTTCAAAAATAACATTAAAGAACCAGGAGAAGTTATCCCACTGAAGAAACCAGGAGTTAATCAAAACCGATTCTTATGTGTGAGTTGTGCGGTTGCCTGCAGTAATCAGGGAGCTCAAATGGCACCACAGGAGTCCCGGCCATCTCTGGGACAGCCTGTGAAGAGGGTCTGTGCCAGCTTCGCTGAGACACATCAGGTGTTCAAAACTCAAAATTGTTTAATAACAATAGCGTCAAATCTAAGGACTTGCCCCCACATGGCTCATTTACTGGGATTCAAGGAAAGGCCGCCTTGTTGCCAGGAAGGGAAGCGAGCGCAAAGGGTGTCTCACCTGATTCTTTCACACAGTTATTTGACTCATGTCACGTGGTTACTGCTGAATACCTTATGATAATCTCAGACTTTGAGCAAAAATGGCTACAAAGAATAGTTCTGCTGAGCAGAAAGTGAAAGAGAGGCAGCAGAGCAGAAGCTTAGCAACACATCTCAAAATCACGCTTCTTGTCCTCATGAACCACGCAAATATTTTGATTGATGATTTCAGAAAACCCTTATAAACCCAGGCATTTCAAGACTTATAAAAGAAATTGCAAGGAGGCTGGAACATTGTGTGACAGGCCAGGACATGGGGCTTCTTTTGTTACGAGTATTCAGCTCCAGACTTTAATTGCACCAGTTTAATACCATATTGTCTTTTTTACCAGTTTATTGATTCCTTTTAGGGTCTGAAGACCCGAGAAAAAAGGTAATTCATCACTGCATTACATGTCCTAAGAGAAAATACCAAAGACCTGGGGCAAAAGACAACAAGGACGTAGCTGTCCATGTTCTACCTGTACTGTGAGTAGTGCCGGACCTGAAAAAGCCATCAGTATCTCCCAGCTCATGGCCCTGCCACTTGAGCTGCCTCTGAGCGATTCTGCAGACCACAAAATGTGCAAGAATGAGCACAAGGCAGCGAGAAGGATGAGAGCAGAGCCAGGGTCTGGCCCATGCCTCTGCTATTGACAGCCTCCTCACGAAAATGTAATTGTTGGCTGCCCTTGGCTTGGAGTACTCAGGCAAAAATTCCCCGTTGCTCTTTAGGGCTTCGAGACATATTAAAGCAACTTTTAAAATAGCATCCTCTCTATTTTTGTTGCTAATGCTAAGAACAAATTAGCTTAGAAGAAAAACCCAATGATCTCCCTTAATGCTATTGTTCTCCTAAAGTGCTAAGTGTCAGGATCTTACAGCACCACGCTGCAGATCTGGCGCTGCCCTCAATGTGTCCCACGGAGCATTGACGCGGAGTGATGCAGAGCGCTGCTCCGAAAAACGTAATCAGTCCAAAGTGCCTTCAAAGTCACTGCTCTTTGAGCAGAATTAGCAATGGTTTCAGCTCTGCCTTTGGATTTTTAGTCATTGAGTAGCCTTTGAAACGAATGCTGATTTGCACCCCTGCCCTCCAGCAGAATTGTTAAGGGACAGCCCTGAAGTTTAGTTCCATGTGTGATCCTTCCTGTGTTAGAACAGTGCGTACTTCTGACCTCATATGGACTGTTATGCCAATTCAAGTATATTTACCTAAAAAGCCTTAAGTGTTTCTAACTCTGACCTCATCAGAGCTCATCAGTGGTGCACAGGCAGGCCGGGTCACTGTGGGAGCCGGGAGGACCTTTGGAGGGAAGCAAGGTGGGGCTGGAGTCCTGACACAGGACTTCTGGGGCCCCTGTAAACAGCACAACCCTGGTGGCCCACACACCATGGCAGGGTGCTCGTGTCTTTTGCTGAGCTGCAGTCTGCACCTCATCCAGCCATCCCTGTTGTGGGTGCCCCATCCCTGGAAGTGATGGCCTTCCAGGTTGGATGGGGCTTTGAGAAACCTGGTCTAGTGGGTGGCAACCCCCATGGGCAAGGGGTTTGGAACCAGATGATTTTAAGGTCCCCTCTAGCCCAGACCATTCTGTGAATTTATGATTCTGTGATCCCTGCTGAGGTTGGAGGGCTGGAAGGAAACAGTCCAGCCATCAATACCCTACGCATGTGTTAACCTGGCCAGAGGTTTCCAGCACTAGGAGGTTAGGAAGGGCTGAAAGCAACCAGGTAACTGTTTTACTGAGTCCTTACCCTACACATCCTACATACACTGGTCATTATCTCTGGCTGAGCTAATTAACATGCAAATACTGATGAGCCCACTTGGCTTGTGGCTGTGCCATCAACATTGAGCTTCATGTGACCTCACTAACACATCTTAAGATCTGCAATAATTGCAGTAACGTCCACAGGAGAAGAAGGCTTCCAATGGAGAGTGCTTTGAAGGGAAGGGAAGCAAATTCCATTTAATGCTTTTCATCCTGCTGCTATTTATGATCACAGGAAAGTTCTCCTCCAACACTGCAGTGTCCTGTAGTTGATGCCAAGATCTCTGTGCATGTCTCACCCTTCAGATCCAGGTAGTGCCATGCTCATTTGTGCCTTCCAGTCTGCCCAGTAAAGCTTGAGCTGGTGGTCCTGGTTTTAGTTCTGGTGAAAAGAAGCAGTTCTTACCTTCAGTCTATTGACAACCAGCTGCTTAGTCCTAATTTTGGCTCACTACTTACTGAATGCATAATTTAAATTCTCATTGTAGAAATAAATTTTTTATCAAGAGCCATTTTAGTCCTGGATCCACCAGGGCTGATTGGCACTTTTTGTGCACATCTGTGTAGTCACACATACAGTGTTATGTGTGAGGCACTGCCTCTGTCCCTCACCTGCCTCAGCTCCTGGGACAAATGAGTGCAAATGCAATGTTCCTGTTACTGTGGTAAAGTGATGGGTTCTGGTGCCTATGAATTAAAACAGTCCTGGAGGTAGTGTGGGACAGTCCAGCCACATGGGCCAGGTCTGAAGTGATGCTTTTCCAATGGGAAGTAAGAATTTAAGCAGGAAACCTGTTGATACAGTTCATTTTGGGAGCCTGAAAGAGGAAATGGAGACATAAGGTCTGGGGCAAGACAAATTCCTACAAACAGTGAAGGCAAGGAGAAATCATCAGTGGGACGTTAAATGTACATGGACCACTCTTCTGTCCAAAGGGAATTTTTCCTTTATACCTAACTGAGAAATGTGGTTTACAGTGAGACTAAGCAGAGATTTTTTTGCCTTCTCTCTCCTGTGTTGCTGGTGGTATGTGCCAAATAGCCATGAATTTCACCTATGCACTGTATTTGGGGTCTCTCAGGTTTCCTTCCAGGTACTGAAGGAGTTTTGTGTGAGTGATGGCTCTGTTTTACACACACTGCTTGTAAATACCTTGTATGATGGATTGGTGCTGGGAACCCCATCACAACAGTGTGCAGGGCAAAATATATTGATAGGGATATTTTCTGCTCTTACAAAGGGTCTAAACCGATCAGTCCACGCTTAGAAGTCCTCCCTTGCCAACCTGTTTCTTCCTTTTTTTAACAAAGCCAGGAAGAACACAAAATCCAGATTTGTGACATTGTTTATAGATGATTTAATCTTACTATATGTGATGACAGTTGAAGCCAGGTCTGCACCAATTAGTTAATTATTTCACTGTTAGGGGACTGAAGATGCTGGATTCAAGCCTAAGCAAGTGTTTTGGGGGATTTCAAAGATAGTTTAGAAAAATGAACAAAAGCTGTTGGCCTCTCTAATCTCAGCAGAGTTTTCTAGGCAAAGGGTAAGATCACAGTATGGTGAATCTCTCCTTAAATTTTGGCTTTCTTCTAAGAGGTGGGTTACCTGAGGGAAGGATAAGTGACCTATTACTGCCAGTTGGAGGAGATATCTGTCAAAGACCATTTGTTTTTGGAGCCAAAAGAGCAAAGAGGTTCAAACTCTATTCCCCATTCTGATGGGTACCTGACCCACCGTGTCTGTGTTGGTGTCTGTTTCTATACAAAAAAGGTAAATTAAGTATAACATGGCTAAAGTAAAATTACTTCACAAACTGTCATGATCTAAAAGATTAAATACAGACTCAGAGCTGAGAGGTCCCCAGCTGGGGTTGTTCTGCCAATGATGACTGGACCAAGTCAGATATGATGTGTTTCAGGTCACTCTTCAGTGAAATGGGGTGACTTTTGGGGGAGTTTCTCAGTAATTAATAATGACCCCAGAATCTGAGAATGCAAACAGGTTGGGTGGGAAAGCATTTTTTTTCCACAATATTTGCCAAGTATGGCCATTGCTTAGTTATGACGTCTCTGTAGGGCTACTTACAGTAGTTTTTTTGGTGGGGAAACTAAGGCAGAGGCCACGTCCTGCTAGGGGAGGAGTATTGGGGAGTGTGTTAAAATTCAGCTATTAGTAGGCTGATAGCACACATTTTCACAAATTGTCCTGTATACCTGCACCCCTACACCTCAAATCCTGGTTTATGCGGCATGTTGAGCAGTGAGTGAAGGCAACACTCATACCCTGAGCACCCAAACCTGGGTGCAGCTGGCAGTCCTCAGCATCCTGGTGTAGCAGGGCTTGGCATGAGGGGCCTGCAGGAGGAAAAGGGTGATCCCCAGAGCTGTGGGTACTCTGCTGTTTTCTAGTGTTTTTTAAAAAATAGCAATCTGGGGGTTGCTCTGTTGGAGTCAGATCCTGACCTTGTTTTTTTCCCTGCCTGCTCCCTGACCTCACCCAGCTGGGCAGAGACGGGCAGAGATGGGTGGGGGTGTGGGGCATCAAATCCTGAAGGGGTCGGGTGAAATTTGGCCCTCACAAAAACAAAACAAAAAAAAAAAAAAAAAAAGGGAAAGAAAAAAATGAAGAAAACACCAGATTCCATCACTGTCAAGAAATTTCTGGAACACGAATAGTCACAACCGTAGAGGCACATAGGAAACACTGCTCACCCTCCACCGCCCCCCCCTTCCACCCACACCCAATTTGTTTTTATTTCTTTGCCATCAGGTTGCCTTAACCATTTCCATGGCTTAGGGAGGCTAAGCCGCCGAGCGCAAGCTTTTGATTTGAAAAGGGACTGCATCCCCTTTTCAAAGGAGCCTGCTCCCTAGGGCAACCACATCACACTGCTGATTTGCTGCAGTGGAGACCGCAGCGCGTACAATATGCCCTCCCCCTCCGCCTGTGCTGCTTACAGCATCAGTCCGGAGCCGAGCGGGGAGACGGGAGCGATACCCACTAACCCACCCATGCTCGGGAATGCCTGACTGGTAACGCAGTGCCTCCGACGAAAGGACCGGCAGCTCCTCAGCTCTCCGAGATGCAAGCCAGTGCCGATTCCACCAAGATGGACTGTCTCTGGAGCAACTGGAAATGTCAGGGTATTATATCTATTCTAGTGTTGCATGCTAGAAGGACTGCATGGCAGAGGAGGCAAAGGCAGGATCCATCCATTTTTGCATTGTTCACCTGTGGGCCTTTGCATGCTGTTTTCTCTCCCTCCCCGTGAAGCTTTTCTTTTGCGGTAATTTACGAAAGAAAGATAAGAAGCCCTTAATTCTTTGAATGCGTTTCTCCCATCTCCAGCTGTCTCACCCTGAAAGCATCCAGGATACAGGTCCTCCCTTCCCACCTTGCAGCTCATTCCCAAAGCATCCGCCCTTGCCGTTAGCGGCGTCATTTCTCGTCCTCGGCTCCTCTCCGTCGGGATATCGCTGGCATGATTTCCTACGTTTAGGGCTTTAGGAAAGCCGGGTGACGGTGAATTGGTGCCCGCTGGGGCTGGCGAGGGTTGGAGGTGGTGGCGTTGGGCGCCTGGGTGCCTCCTGCCCACGGACACACCCAGAGCCAGGCTTAGCCTAGTGTCGACACAAAGAAAACGCAGCTTTAGCGAGGAGGGCGACAGCGCCAGGGCGCCGCGGGATTGCCCCCTGCTTCCTACTTTGCCCTAGGATTGCTTTAAAAAAAACCAAACAACCAACCAAACAACAAACCATTAATCCTCTCATTATGCTGCCGAGCACTCTGCTGAGCCGTTCGGGGGTGAAACGTTGCGATGGTGTTGTCTCTCGCTGCCGCGTAGGCGAAGGGAACAATAGCATCTCCCTTTTGGGCTGATTTTCAGCGTTATTTTCAGCGGGTCGGTGTCTGCGCTGGGTGGGGCTGGCCACCTTCCCGGGTGCCTTGGACAGCTTTTCAGCCATTTTTAGTCGGGCTTCACACTTCCCAGCCAGCATCCAGCCTTTGTTTTGATAAAAGACAGTCTCTGTGACGCTGCTCGGTGGGCAGATTAGAGGGAGAAAAGCTAGTAGTTGATCCTGCCGGGCAGGCTGCTCCGGGCAGGCTTTGTTTGGATGTATTTTTTAATTTTAAGGTGCGTGTTTACGCTGAATAGTCAGTTCATGATGTTGATGCTAACAACAGGGTCTCTGGGAGAGAGATTACTCCATAGCATCATCTCATTAAAGGGTCCAGGATGCTTGCACACATAGTTTCATAAACGCAGCTCGATGCAACAGAAGCTGGAAAACCTTCCTAAAGTGTTTTTTTGGGTAGGGGGAGATCTGCTCAGACAGACACTTGTCTCTGGGGAGCTTGGTATTTTTGCAATCTTAATTCAGCATCTGATTGTATTTACAGACCGAGGGTTTTTTAAGGAAGATGAGTAGCTGGAAAGTAAACAGATGCACCTGTTAAATGCCAGTCTCCAGCAGCTCCAGCTTTCCATGCCTTTACCAAGGGCGACGGTTTTCCACAGGTCTGCCTGATTCATTAAGCTTATACAGGAGAGTCACAACCAAACTTCAGGGTCTTTTCATCTGAGCTTTGCAGATGAACTTCCTCGTAGGGTGGGGCTTGGGGTTTTTGTTTGGTTTATTTTTCCCAAAAATGCTCAATATTTTGCTGATTTTTATCAAAGCATTGATTTGCTGAGTCAGATTGCTGTACCACCTGTATTTAGAGGCAAACTAAGTATTTTCTTTCTTTATCAGAATTTTTTTTTTTTCGTAAATTGAAGAAGGGGAATAATGAAGGGCATGCTGCTATTGTATGATTATAATAATAGTGGGGTTTCTCTCCTTCAGCATTTTCCTTTTTGAAACTGTGGTAGATTTGCTGAAAATTAAATGACACAATATGTCCCATGCTGATTTGAAAAAAAAAAGCCCCACGTCTGAAAAAATCAACGCAGCTAAAATAAATCACTTGCCTCACTTCCACTGATTTTGCATATTTTTTTCTTATATTTGGGTGGTGCTTTATGATTCAAAAATGATCCTGCAGAAAACATGAAATAGTCACAGAATATTATTTCTGTCAGCAAAATTCTTTGATCAGTCCAGATAAAATAGAAGAAATTTAAAATTCAGAAGAATGGAGACTCAATTCATTGATTCTTTTATTATCTATTATTCATGTAGTCTCTGTCTCAACCCAGAATATCAGTTTCGTGCAAACCTGGAGTTGTATAATTTTGCCGGCTTCACTGTCAATTGAGTTATGGTTCCTCCCTGAAAACTCTGGAATGTCTGTGAGCATAACAGGTGCAGACAGAAACCTCAGTAAATACGGAGCGTATTTCTACTGAAATTAAGGAGATACAACACTGAGGTTTACATAAGTTTTAATTACTAAACAGTCAAGCCAACAACTAACTGTATCATTGGGTTGACCTTATGGTACTTGTAATTGGGTGGGGATCTGGAGGAGCTGCAGAGACACTTGGTGAAGCTTTGGCTTTGCCCAGCTAGATCAATGTGCTGTTATTTTCCTTGCTGTGAATCAACTGGTGCTGTTGCATGTGTTTAGAAATGTTGCAGAGTATTTTACCTGTCCATCCTGCAGGTTCAGCAGGATTATAGCAATGGCAGATCAGAATCCAGCCCTTGGATGAGCAGGACTGTAATTTGGCCCTGCTGGGGGTCTGCTTAATTCAGAATATTAACATGGGTAGCTCTGGGGAGTCGCAGCCGACTTCCACGCCCAAGTCATCTCCCTGCGCTGGAAGGTGATGCATTTGAAGCAGGCTGGGATGGGGCCATGCATAATGCATGAGCGTGCAGAGAAACGTCTCCGACCGGGCATTCTGGTGGCTGTGGGCCCTCGTGTGACAACCTGCAGCCAGTGTCGGCCGTGTGACACATCGAGTGTGCGGCTTCCAGAGGGGACCTGCTGGGTGAGGTGTGCCTCCAGCTTCTGGTGCAGCACCTCTGTGCCTTCCACAGGCACTAAGTCCTGCTCGGCAGGACACAGCTTCACACCCGGCTTAGAGAGGTTTCTCTGGATTAGGAAGGACATAGAATCATAGAATATCCTGAGTTGGAAAGGACCCACTAGGATCAACTCCTGGCCCTTCACAGGACAGTCCAACAATCCCACCGTGTGCCTGAGAGTGTTGTCCAAAAGCTTCTTGAACTCTATCAGGCTTGGTGCTGTGACCAGTTCCCTGTGCCAGTGCCCAACCACCCTCTGTGAAGATGGTGAACAACTTTTTTCTAGTATCCAAACTAAAACCGCCCCTGACCGAGCTTCGTGCCATTCCCTCATGTCCTGTCACCTCTCTCCTGATCACCAGAGAGAAGAGATCAGTGCCCAAGTTTGCCCCAGCTTGGTGGAGCTATATGATGTCAGTTCACTGGTCCCCATGAGTATTCCCTTTTCCACTCTTTTCTTCTACGTGCCAGCTCTTGTGTGGTAATAAGTGACATGCCTGTTCCTGCAACTTCAGTCTCCTGCAAGACTTAGTAAAAAAGAAGAATGGAAAGATCCAGAGAAATAGGCCTGTGAACAGTTCTTAACAGATTCTAAATATTATCCACTTTATAATTATAACTTAATGTGGAAAAGGACTGCAGACTTCATCAAATCCATATAGCTGACGTAACTCTGCTGGGACTGGAGTTATTGATTAGCATTTTCTTGACAGCTGTTTTCAGAGAACCAGCTTTCTTACTTGATTGATATATCAATTGGTTTCGAAAGGGTAATGAGAAGCTGTGCCATCTATTCCTGGTGACGTTCCCTGCTTTAAGGGTGAAAGACAAGTTCAGTGGCAATAATATGGATGCATGCAATTAATCTGTAATCTTATTGACAGTTGTGAAGCCTGTTTAATTACATCTTTATAATGAAAACTTGATTTCAGCCAGTCAGTATCTTCAGTGCTTTCCTGAAAATAGTGTGGCCTGATCTCTCAGCTGGGATACACACAATAAAAATCCATCCCAGTATATCGTTCTTGGTAGGGCTAAAATCTTCTAAAGAAGTCATCATCTGGTGTAACCAAATTAAGCAATAGTTTCAGAAAAGTGCACTAACTTAGGAGGAATTTATTTCCTAATTTCACAGAAGATTTCCTGTGAAATTTGATTGAAATTTGTCAAGATTTTTTTCCACTTTCGGGTTTACTTTCATTTTAATTTGTATCAATTCTTCTTCCAGCACATTCCTGTTGATGGCAATACAACTGTAAGATCAAGAGCTTAAGGTTAGAGGACAAATTCTCTTAGATGCGCTTCACTCTGTTTGTCTGCCAACCATCCCGAAGAACACCTTGACCTAGGAGGTCAAAAAATCTGTGAGACAGTGTGCTCTGCGTACCTGCTGTGCATCATAGAATCATAGAATGGTTTGGGTTGGAAGGGACTTTAAATACTGTCTAGTTACAGCCACCCTGCCATGGCCAGGGACACCTTCCACTAGACCACGTTGCTCAGAGCCATGCCTTTTAAGAAGAGGTGGCGACATTGGTGCGCTGCTTTTATTTTCACTAGGTCTCTGGTAAGTGAGTTCTGGTGAGGCTTTTTTGATATCAGAAGGGAACCTCTCTCCACATCCCACTTGATTATCGCAAATCATATAGGCTTGAACCACTCATTTTTAAAATCTGCAGATTTTCAAATGTTTCGATAGAATCAGAGAGGGTCCAGGTCTGTTATTTTAGTCCAGGAGCATCTTGGGAAAATCTTAGCATTTCCATAGCATTATGTGCTTTCAGGGACTGCATTCAGGGACTTTGCTTGGTCTCTGCTCACTTACGGTGAGAGCAATATCATCCTCCACAGAAACTGTCTAAGGCAGGTAATGATATGGTTTGATGAGCAGGAGGTGTATGTTTCTCTGGCCTCTGTGTTTAATCCAGGTCTTCAAGCACCTCTGATGTGAACATGAAAATAACAACAGCATAATCATTAATAACATCAAAAATAACAGTACTAAATACTAATTAATATAAATAATAAGTAATATTACGATGGGCTTCTGTGAGGCACGGTTGTAGGACTGGTATTTTTGTTGCCAATCCTCTTCTGTCTACCCAAGCCCACTCTAGTGCCTCATGTAAGAAAATCAATAAGTACTCTCCTGGTCACATATCAATACTTTTTTTACTCATCTTGCAGATGGATTGGGATATAATGTGGAAGGTATACTGTTTCAAGACTTCCCATTTCCCTAGTCCTATTCTTGCTCCAGGTATCTTCTTGGTCTGAACTTTCAAGTTAAGTCTTGGGACAGGTAAAGATGTAAAGCTTATCTAAGGACAGGAAGTTAATGGGCAGAGCACGTACGAGAGGTAGACGTAGGGAGAGATTCCTCAAGGCTGGAGGTACAGGATAAGGAGATATGCCTCGTGAAACAGCACATATATTCATTCTTGGCTCTGCTGTTCATCACAGCAGTCTCCTGAAGGCACCAAACTGTTCATTCAACTGTGTATCCATCTGTATTACATGAGAATCAGATCTGTTGTGGGAAGAGAAGCAATGTCCACATTGGATCCTTCACTGGAGAGAAGAGGGAAGGCCTGGTCCTGCAGCCTGTGGTTAGAGCTGCAAACTGGACTTGCTTTGAGTGTGAGCAATATTTATTTCTATTCAAAAGCCTACAGAATTGTTGCATTTGTGGTCAAATACTTTTGTGACAATGCTGTAAACAAGATTGTTCTTAAATTATGTTTCCTGATCTTTTCATTCCCAGTAGGTCTGAGAAATGCTTTATGAAGTCATTTATATTTATGAAGTCATGATATTACACTGTGTACAGAATTAAAGGCTGTGTGTAGACAGGTTTTTCTCACTTCTCTTTGAAACTAGTATTAGATAGGGAGGGAAGCTGTACGACGTATTGATCACATCCAAGGGTGTTGTTAGTATGCTGAAGAGCATATAACCTTTTATACAGTCATCAAGACCTGTGAGCTTCATTTAAAGGCTGGATACCAGGGGTTTGCCACGTTTTTTGTACTGATTTCCATGTAAATGCTGCTTGATGCATGTTCATTTTTCACACAGTTGTTGCAGTAGAGGAAAAAACTTGCAGAATCAGAAGGAGAGACAAGACGTTTTCAGAGGAAGGGAGGGAGAAGCTGTGAAAGAAGTGAATTGTCCAGCCTGTGCTCAGTTGATCTTCATTAATTTTTATCTTAAAATCTTTCATCTTTCTTTGAGACGTGGAATGGAGAGATCCCCATTTCTCTTACAAAAGTGCATTTTGAAAACGTAACCATGTGGGAGTCTGAAGGTGTGATGACATTTTAGCTATAGGTTGGTTGAATCCTCTATTTTCCCTCTGGGATCTGCCCTCAGGACCTTGGGCCTGCAGCTGCCCCACACCACGATGCTTCTGGGGACCACGTAAACCACCAGGTCCTGGGGAGAATGGACTCAGGAGCATCACTGATTAGTTCACCTTGGCTGTCTCAAATTGTTCACCCCTTGCTCCAGCACTGCCCTTTCCAGCCCCCAGGTCTGTCTTCTGGCTTTTTTGATGCAAAATATTGAGGAGCAGAAACATTTTTCTGCTGAAAGCCACGATGAAAGCTGCGAAAGCTTTCAGGCACTGTACTTTGGAGCCATTCCTTGCTGGCACAAGCACTGTCTGCTGCTGCTCTTTCTTATATTTGTGGGGTTAATTTTAGCTTGCCTCACAAACATTGGGTACTTACCAGCTGCTCATATTAACAGGTGGTTGCTTGTATTATAGAGTTCACCTTTCTGCATTGCTGGTCTGAGGTTGGCCCCAAACGGAGGATCACATTAATTTGGTTAGGAGAGGATATGCCATAATGTATAGCTGAGGCACTGATTTGGCACCCTTAAAAACTTTTTCAACTAGTAGAACTACTTGAGTAACACTTTACAAGTTCTGCTGTCAGTTAAAAAAACAAGCAGGTGATAGTTGCAGATAAATAGCTCATCAGACACAGTTCTCCAGAAAAATTCTTCAAAGTCAGTGGCAGTGACCTGCAGCCCTCTCTTACAGATAGCTGGCAAGTCCTCCGTAATAAACACAAATGATTTTGAGTCTGAGGCAGCTCTGGCATAACCCAGAGTCCTTTTATACCTCCGCAAATGAGTCAGAGCTGTGGTGAGTTGTACTGGAAAGAGTGCAAAGTGACCGACGCTGCTTCCCTCCTTCCAGGAGGCCAAAAGGAGATCATGGAAGGCTACAGCTGAACAGCTTCTGCATGTTAATGGGCATGGCCAGGATTTTACAGTAGTGATTTCCAAAACAGCAGGAACCCAACCCCCAGTGAAGCCGAAGCTGGTTTCAGTGCCCAAACCCTTTTTGCAAAGCCCAGCCGCAAACTTTGGGTGGCTCGAAGTTGGCGTTTTGGCTCTCAGAAGTGGATCTTGCTGAGCCAAACAGATTGAGCCCCTGTCCAATTGCATGCAAATCACACATCGACAGCCTCACGTGGCACCAGCCTCCCACTTCATGCATATTCAGTGTGCATTGCTCAGAATTGTGCCATTGTAGTGGGCTCTGGGCAGTACCGTGCACACACTCACACACCACCAGCAACATGCCCAGTGGTTGCAGGACCTTGCACCATACTAGGACATTTTATTCTTTCCCTACAGATTGACCAGCGCACTTAATAATTATGTCATTGACCCATGTCATTGACCCACGCGTTTGAAGGTGGCCTGTCCTTTAATTTATCTGGGGAAATGCTGTACCCACCTAAGAGCTGGGCTCGAAGCCTGTCTCAGCCTGGGGCCAGCGTGTGCTGGTGAATGTCTCTGCAGAGAAGTGTGTGTGTGAAAGCTGCGGCTCCAGCTCAGCTCCTGGCCCTGTCATCCTCATACCCACTGCGTCCCCATGTGCTGGGGAGGCTGGTCTGAGCCTGGGTGGTTGTGTCTTCAGGGTGCCGAGGAAGGGGTGCAGGCAGGAACACGCAGCTGCAACCGTATTTAGTGACCTGTTGAAGGGCAGTAAACTCCTGGAGTCGGCAAGTGTTTGAAGGAGTTGTTTGGTATCTTAATCAGTTTTATGTGAATACAGGGTGAGGTGAAACTCAAAGCAGATGTATTAATGTGGTGGACAACTTCATCTTTCATTTTCATTCCCGTTCAGAATGCAAAAAAAAAGTTTGAAGGTGGATGATGCACCCAAATCTGGGTTCACCTGCTCGTGAAGGAGCACATTTCTCACTCCTTTGTCGCTTAGTCTCTATTTACAACACCAGTCACTGATGTGACAGGTACTTTGGCTCTGGTGTAAATGGTTACAGGGGAAAATGGCACTCAGAGGAAGCCAGGCGAAGGATCCCAGCTACTGCATTCTGCACCTAGTGCACCTCTGCCTGTTTATAAGGGAGATTTGTTTACATAAGGAAATATAGGACAAAAATGTGTTTGACTGCTGACTCAGCAAGGAAGCATTTCTTTACCAAGACGGTGGTCAAACCCTGGAACAGGCTTCCTAGAGAGATGGTCAATGCCCCAAGCCCCTCAGTATTTCGGAGACATTTGGAAAAAGCCCTCAACAATGTGCTTTAGCTTTTGGTCAGCCCAGGAGCGGTCAGACAGTTGGACTAGATGATCTTTGTAAGTCCCTTCCAACTGAAATAGTCTATTCTATTGTATTTTATTCTAGTCTAGTCTGTTCCATTTGATTCCATTCCAATAGTGTAAAAGGCCTTTAGAGTGACTGAAGCTGCAGCTGAAGGAGAAAACATGGCTCTTGACACAGTGCAGGTGTTTTTAGCAGCATCTGAATTTCCAGGGAACTGATACAGCTCAAATTCCTGAGGCCTGTCACCAAAAAAAAAAAGGGGCTTTCCTTCAGGGAAGCTCACTGACCATGGCTGGATTCCACAAGTTTCCATGAGTTTCTAGCTCTGGACACTTTTTCTCCCCCTTCCCTGTGCAGGGAGCTGTGAGGATCACCTCCCTCCTGCATCACGTTTTGTAAAGTGGTTTTGCTCACTCCCTTCTCCTTAAGGGAGAGGATGAGGAACAGCTGCAGGAGCATCAAAGCCCACCCAAACAGCTAGGCCTGGCAGCATTGCTGCAGCTCCCCATCCCTTCAAGGGGCATGAGGAGAAGGCAAATGTACTTCCTGCTCTTGAAAATCCTGGCAGGCTGTGGGTAGGGGGAATGTGTTCCCAGGCTGGACCTGGGCTCTGGGACAGCCACGCAAAAATCAGTGAACTCACGTCTCCCTTCTCTGTGCTGAGATTTTCCACCTAGCAGTTGGCACGTATTCTTTCCATGGGCAGGGGAATATTTGCCTCAGGTCTAAAAGACGCAGGATCCCTCTCAGATCTCATTTGGCTGGTGAAGGAGGCCAGCTGCCCTTTCATCTGCTCTCTCGCTCATGCACATGTCCCCAGAACTGTGTCATTTGGCCTCTGTCCATCTCGCTCTGACCCTTTCCTTACCTGATACAGCTTAATAAATATCCCAGTTCTTCCATGGCAGGAACTAAGCACCCTTCAGGATATATACACACCTGATCAAGTGTGTCCTGAGTAACTCAGCATTTTCCTTTTTGAGGGGAATGAGAAAATGCAGTTTGGCATCTCTCTGCATGAGAATACAGCCCACTGCCTGTCTGCAGGAGGATGAGTTGGAAGATCAGAGGCTTAGTTGCTCATTTTGAGTCTTATTAATTGGGATTGACTCAGGGAACTCTACTGGAGTGAGTTTTGTATTTCTTGGCTCAGCTCTCATTTGTTTGCCTCTCTGCTGCCTGTGTCCCAGGGAGTGTTTTCTACTGGTAGGTGGCCTTTTTCTGTCATCAGCAGATGATGTGCCATGTACAGCATCCTGAGCTAGCTCACCTGTGCTTATTTAATTTGATGTGGAGGTTTTGTGTGATAGAAAGTTTAAGTATCTCAAAATGAGATTTTGTGTATATTTCCAATACTGCCCTCTGAAGTTTTAAGCACAAAGGTGATCACGTTGTGAATAATCACAGAATGGTTTGGGATAGAAGGAACGTGAAAGATCATCTTGTTCCAGCCCCCTGCCATGGGCAGGGACACCTTCCACTAGACCATGTTGCTCAAAGCCCCATCCAACCTGGCCTTGGACACTTCCAGGGATGGGACATTCACAGCTTCTCTGGACAATCTGTGCCAGGGCCTCACCACACTCACAGTAAATATTATACCTCCTGTCCTCTTCGCTGGTGAAAGCACCCCAGTTGTTGTGCTGCCAAATTTTGCAACACCTTGACAGAAAAAGAATATGAAAAAGTGGCAAAACCTGCACGCTTGGGTTCTGGATGCCATTTTGTAAGGATGGTTTGCGGGTCTCATACCGCAGCACCTCAACACCGTGAGCAGTTTGTGGAGGCCCAGCTGCTTGCGTCAATACAGCTGTGTCTGCTGCTGAACATCCTGGTACGGGTGTGTGCTCAGACTGTGCTGTAACTGCATTTTGGAGCATTCCCTACGCCATGCCCCAGGGCTTCTGCAAGAAGGAGACCTGGGCATATATCTGGAAAGACTCCATCCTAGTCCCTGTTTTGTGAAGTCAGCAGCCAGGATCCCAAAACATGAGCCAAGGTCCCTTGTCCCGTGGCCTCCGTGCAGCGCATGGATCTAGTCACGTGTGCTCGTGATCACAGGTCTGGTGCTGAATGTTGGCACTTAAAAATAGTAAAAGGCTATTATGTAGTGTATGTTGATGGAGGATATAGCAGGATGGGACTGTTGCATGAAGAGAAAAGAGCTCAGTAATACAACAGCAATTTTTGCATTCGAGCCCATCACTTTGGAAAGCAACACTCATACATGTAACACAAATGAGTAATATACCTCATTGACTCAAGGCAAACAAGTCATGGTGACTCACAATTTTTGGAGATTAGATGATAAGAACTACTAGGCTGGATTAATTTTGTTTCTTTTTGTATCTGTGACTTTTTTTTTTTTTTATTTCGTACAGATTGCAGTTTTCCTGAATTTACTCTTTGTTCGGAATGATTTGACAAGTGGCATCTCTGAAATCTGTTTGGCTGGTGGTGTGTTCAAGCTGTTCATGAGGACTTGTGCAGTGTGTGAAATTAAAGCTGTTTTGTTTAGATTGTCATGAGCGTGTTTTTTGGCTGGATAAAAAGTCCTCTCAGACAAAAGCTGTTGGTAGAAATAAATTCAGTTCACCTTTTGGGACTGGATATTCCACAATCCTTTCAAAGAACTTTGCTTTTATAGTGTCTGTTCCTGATGGTAAGATTGTTTGCTGGAGAGGTTGAAGTAAACTATACAAAGTGGGTGAAAAACCCTGTAAAAATTAACTGCTTTACAAATGTAAAAATACATTAGTTGAAAACGGGTTTATGCATTTGTTTTGTTCTAACCAACACCCCCCATGGAAAGTTACATAACAAGCAGAATGTTTTTTTGTTTTTAATGTTTCTGAGATGGTTGCAATTGAGTAGCAAGAGAGGTTTATTCTGTATATTAAGGCCTCATCTGAAAAATGCTTTCTTACACATGTAACTATTAAGCAGTGATAAAACCAGGAGTCTTTTCCTTTCTCAAAACTTAGCAAATAACAAAATTGTATTGTCAGAACTTTGAATGGGAAAGTGGTTTATTGTAGCTAGTCCCAAACTCTCTCATTCATTTATCAACAACCAAAACTGGAAAATGCTTTGATCAAGCAGTTGGCATTTGCACTTGTGGCAAAAAAACCCAATCCAGAGTTTCCAGACTGAGTAAGGTAGGTTTAAATCTTCCGTACGGCCCTAGCAACAACAAAACCCCTGCTTGCTTTTGCCTTGCTGCTGCAAGAGACCCACCCACCGTGCTGCGGCTGGAGATATTCATCCATCTTATCTAACCCAGGCACAGGCGCAAGGAAAACAAGGATTTCAAGTAGGTCATCAGTCGTAATTTCCTCGGTGCGTCGCTCAAGTCACTTTGCTGCTTCTGTTGGGGAGTTCCTGTTGATGCTGAAGTGAGCAGGAGCATCTCTCCTCCCTTCAGCCTCCTGCAAGGACTCCGGGCGTTGCAGTGGCCGTGGTGGCCGCCCTCGATGTCCTTCCAGCTCCCGCCTTTAACGTGTTGGTCTTCTCTCCCCAGCTATCGACCTGTTGTACTGGCGTGACATCAAGCAGACAGGGATCGTGTTCGGCAGCCTCCTGTTGCTGCTCTTCTCCCTGACCCAGTTCAGCGTCGTCAGTGTCGTGGCCTACCTGGCCCTGGCCGGCCTCTCGGCCACCATTAGCTTCAGAATCTACAAATCGGTCCTACAGGCTGTGCAGAAGACGGACGAGGGCCACCCCTTCAAGTGAGTGCTCTGCCGTCGTGGCCCAGGGGCTGTTTGTCTTACAAACAGATTCATTCCCAGTGGCAAATCACATTTCTGTAGCTGCCTCTTTTCTGCTGGATAAAATTCTCTTCTTGCTCACAAAACAGGAAATAATAATGTTTTCTGTTGTTCGGTGTCTCGAGAGATGTAAGGCTGTGTTGGCTCAGATCCTGGAGAGAGAAAAAAAAAAAAAAAAAACAAACCACAAAAATCGTTGTCCTCTAAGACATGGGATATTTTTTCTCTGAAATTCAAAAGTTCCAGAAAATTTTAAGCAAACAGAGAAAAAAGTTTTATTAGAGCTAATGAAAATGCAGTACCTCTGCAAGCAGGAAGAGTATTGTTTCTGGGCAGAATCTGTGGGGCATAGCGGGGAAACTACCTGTATCTTTTCTGCAGCAACCCCTTACCAGGGTGATGGTTTCAGTGCCAGTGCTGGTGCTCTCTCCACCCTCCACGGCGTCTGGGGGGTTTGCTCCAAGAGAACAAGTGATCCATTCTCCTCTGCTGTGCCAACTACTTGGTAAACCAGGTCATGGAACTGGTGTGGTTTTAAAAAAACACACGCTGAAAAGAAAGTCTGGATGGGGTGCTGCTCCTTCTGCTTCACTTGGGTCAGCTCTGAGCTGCGACTCATGGGCGTAGCTCAAAGAGCACAGAAATTTGTGAGGACACCCCCCAGACAGGATTTGTATCCCCCTTTGGTTGGGGTAAAGAGACAAATCCCATCAAGACCAGGCTCTGCTTGGGGGGAGAGGGTGAACCTGCCTGCGTTTGTAACCGGAGCTGTGTTTCTGGCAGAGCCTACTTGGAGATGGAGATGAATCTTTCACAGGACCAGATCCAGAAATACACAGATTGTCTCCAGCTATACGTCAACAGCACAGTCAAAGAGCTGAGGAGACTCTTTCTCGTTCAGGACCTCGTGGATTCTTTAAAAGTAGGATGGCTTTAAATATTTTTAACCCCTCTCTAGAGGATCAATCTACATTTCAAAGAGCTGCTTCCCATGTTGACAGGGTTGTCATGAAACCTAGTTTTGTGTAGCTCCAGATATACAAGTTGCTCTCCTTTCTAATTTGAAAACTGCTTGTTTCCAGCACTTTAGAGGTTTGGGTCTCTTCATTTGAATGTATTGATATGTAATACAGGACTTGCAAATGTGCTTAGCTCCACCACCGTTCTAGAAGCATCTCTGCATTATGTTTTCTGTTACTTTGCTACAAAATGGTGTTCCCCTCTGTTAATCTGGATTTCTTCTACCTGTGGCATTTTCTACTATGGAGGAAGGTCTTTTTTCACTCCTTGCTGAAATAATTATTGATTTTCAGCCTTACACCCAAGCAGGTGTTCGTCAGAGCAAAGGGAAGATCATTAAGAGAGCAGACGTGGGTTAGGCTCCTAAATTAGTGAAAACTTTTAGGAAAATATACCCATCTCTCAGCACCAAGGCTTTTCAGTCCCTGGAATTATCGCTTTGGGGTTGTGGTTAACCTGTGTGGGATGACTACTGCCATCGTAAAAATTGGATGCAGAAATCTGGCTGTGCCATTCTCAGTGCAGAGTCCTACATGCATGCAATTAAGCCCTAAGTATACGTGAAAGATCAGCTAAAAGGGTAAAGAAGCAGTGAACAGAATGGAGAATGGGGTTTATACACCCAGAAAAACTACCTAGTTCCTAATGTGCTTTATTTAACAACTCCCTTGCACATTAAAAAAGGCTAATACTGTTATATTAGCTAGTTAAGCAATCTAATTCCTTCTTATGCCAACACTGGAGGTGATGTAATGATCAATCTTTAATTTAGTTTGCAGTACTAATGTGGCTGCTGACTTACGTGGGAGCCCTCTTCAATGGCCTGACTCTTCTGATAATGGGTAAAAATCAACATTTCTTTTAAAATCTATTTTTAGCTTGAACTCCCTCGCGATTTCGGCTTAGACAAAACAGCCTATCCTCAGCGTGCCTTCCCCACAGTTAAACCATCAACATTTATTTCCCTTCCCAGTAAATATTCATTATCCCTCTACACTGTCCCTCCTGCCAGAGCTAATTTGCGGTTCATGGCTTCGCAGCCACTAGTCCCAGAGCAATGGGAAATTCCATATTTGGGAGGTTTCAGCGAGGTGCATTTTTAATGCAGAGATCCCTGGTGGATCAGCTGACCAAGTGGCAGGATATGTGTTTGTCACTGAAGTAGGTCTCTTCTCTGGAGGAATCTGGTCTGCAGGAATATAACAGTGTGCTCTTTTTCTCCTCAGCTGTGGTGTCTATGTTTACTCTCCCTGTTGTATATGACAAGTACCAGGTAGGTCTGTCCTCACGCTGCAGTTCGGGTGTCTGGGTGGTTCTGCCCTGTTGTTGCCTGGTTGACCTTGGTGTCCTTCTGCTCCTTGCAGGCACAGATTGATCAATACTTGGGACTCGTGCGGACCCACATGAACACTGTCGTGGCAAAGTGAGTCCAGCAGCAGGCTTGGCCAGAACTCTTGCTGTGAGGTTGTGGTGCACTGGCGGTGGCTGAGACCTGGGTGGTCCTGGGGACACTGTGTCCTATCAATGATGTCCTCCCCAGATCCTGGAATGTGGGAGGCTGTGGGAGGGAAGATCCCTGTAGGGACACAGCCCTCCTCAGCTGAGTGCAGACTAAGGCAGAGCTGTGACCCTACATTCCTCTCCTGCCATTTGGGAGAACTATGGATAGAGGAACCCAACAAGGGCTCATGAATGTTCATGTATGAAGTCCATACATATGTACATACCTGGCCAGGACAAACAGGAAGGAATGAGTCAACTCCCTTCCCCCCTGACCAGTCTAAGCCTGGGTTTTTGCATTCAGGGAGTTAATAATACCATTAGTGAACAAAGTGGGAATTAGAGCACTACGCTGTAACAGCAAGAAAATACCTGGAAGCACCGTGATCTTTAGTGTTTCAACCCCCCGTGGAATGGATGGAGCACCTGGATGAAATTTTTGATGCAGTCTGCTCTAGTTCCCAATGCATTGCCCTTATCAAAAGCTTTTGTGGGGTCCCCAAAGGCACAGGGAGGGTCTAAGCATTGCTCTCAAAACTTGAGAATTACTGAAGCAGAATGGCTGGTCTGGAAGGTAGATCCATACATCTCAGCAGTTTTTATCCGTGGCTTTGCAAAAGCTGGATGTATAACAGGTACCCAGTGGAAGGTTACAAAATGGTGAGGTACAGAGAGCAAGTGACTCACGAGGAGCTGCTGAGGAAACTGGGGTTATTTAGCCTGGCAAGGAGGGAGATAGGGAGTGATTTCATAGCAGCCTATAAGTACCTGATGGGAAGTTACAAGATGATACAGCCAAACTCTTCTCAGTAGTGGCAGATGTTGCTTATAACAAGGAGCAAAAAAATAAATCCAGTTTAGGAGATTGATGCTGGACATTAGGAGAAATTTTTTCACTAGGAGATTAGGACTGGAGCAGACTACACAGGAAGGAGCCAGAACCTCCTGCCTTGGAGGTTTTCAAGATGCAGCAAGACAAAGATGTGGCCAACGTGATTTAGCGTTGGCAATAAATCCTGCCTCATGTAGGAAGTTGATTCAAAGACTTTCAGGGTCTCTTTGTAGCAAACATTTCCGTTATTCTGCAGAATCCCTAGCCTTGGGCAGGACTAAAAGTTTGTTCTGAAAATTTTCTTTTTAGGCTTCATTCCTGGCTTCCAATAGACAATAGACCATGGAGCAATAATGAAGGGGGGGGAGAAGATCACTGAGCAAATCCCATGGTTACATGGACCACCAAAAACCAGGCCTGTAAGAACACCTAGCTGGGCATCACTTCTTTTTCTTATTACACTGTAGTCCACCTGTTGAGACAACACACTGAACATGAGCTAGAGATTAACCCTGGATGAGAATCCAAGTGGGGGTCCACTGGGATGGAATAACTGCCTCACCCTATAATCCTTCTTCTTTTTCTGCTTTATTTCTAGGATCCAAGCTAAAATCCCAGGTGCTAAGAGAAAGGCAGAGTAAAGCGGACATCAAGAATTCGTCGACCACAGTAGAGAAAAATGGGGAAATCTGGAGTGGAACAGCTCTGTTCTTACACTTTACTGCAAATTTATCATTCTTTTTTTTTTTCTCAACACCATAATCTTAGAAACATAAAACTCAGAAGCAGTGCTTTTCCCCTGCTGCTTCTGCACTTAGAATATTTGCAATCACTTGTGTCAAGCACTAAAAGTATAGTAAAGAGAAAAGTGTACTAGATGTGGTTTTTTGTGTTGCTTATAAAGTGCATGATGGTGAGAGCCTAAATAATATTGACCTCTTTATTTTATTTTTTTTTTTTAGTGTTTTTCCTTCTTCTATTGGCATTGCTTCTATAACTTTTAATGTTACATGTGGCTAGGGGCTTTCCTGCTTAGCGCACTTGATGCAATAGTTAAAATTGCTTCTACGTCACTGGGTTGCTGGTTGGATTCATCTTTATTAACTATATAGAATTGTAGACTGATGTTTTAGTGTTTTCCAGCACAAATAAAATAAACAGTAATCGGTACTTATGGTAATCAGTTTTGTATAACTCAAAAAAAAAAAAAAAAAAAAAGAGAACAAAACCCAGTACTTTTGTCGTAAAGGATTGACAGGCTGATTTACATGTATGGTAACTGGAAAGTTCCAGCATGTTCAATTTATTACGATTTGTATTACATTCTCTGTAGTTCCTAATGGACTTAATTATGGACTCTGAATATTTGCACTTATGTACTTGATACCGAATGCAGAAATAAATGTTACTAAATGTAAAAAGTTCTCCCTCTTGTTGCCACTGGGTTTATCTCAACGTTTGCAGACTGGACACATTCTGGTGCAAAAAGGAGCATTTTCTCTCTCTCTCCCCTGGACAGCTGCACACACTTTGCCCTGGCGCAGTCCAACAAGTAGTACGTGCATTGCAGTATGTAGGTCATCTAATATTTTCAGATCTGGATGAGTACAGCAATAAAAGAAGTATCTTAGCACATAGTTTGGGTTTTTCTGGTGTAGAAAATATCAGAATAAACATCCCTTCCTCCGTTTGCAGGTTGTGCGAATCATGAGCAGCACACTGTGGAGGCATCAGCACAACACAAAGGACTTTTCAGTTTCCTTGTCACCAAGTTGCTCTCTTATCCAAAGCTGTTTTTTGAAATCTGCTTTAAACTGTGGAATCAATACCGAACCCAGAGGCTGGGAACAGAAATAAACATTTACTCTTGTTCAAAAAGGTGAAGGTTTTTAAAAATTGGCGTTTGGTGTTTGAGAACCATCAGACGAGAGAAACAGCTGTTGAACATTATCCAAAGTGCTTCAAAACAAACAGCTGGTTAAATGTTTGATTTGTCCATTTGTGGAACACAGCTCTGGATTTTTTTTTTTTTTAGCATAATAATGCAACCATCAAAATATTTTCAGCCAAATCACTGTTTTTCTCTATCACAAAAGTTTTTATGCATAACTTTTTTTTTTTCTACAAAGAACTAGATCTTTAAACACTTAAACCCAACTTTTTGAATTTCAAGTCTTTCCTTAGATTCATTCATTAATTAAATCTCAGTTACACATGGACATGGTGATATCTGTCCTAGGTCAGGCTGCAATTCTGTTTGGGTGTAAAAGCACAATCCAAATGCTCATGAGTTGTTAGTATTGGTATGGCTGTGGGCTAGTTAATTATTGTGATGAGTCTCAACCTTATTTTTATTTAAGCTTTATATTAAACATTCTTCTTGTTTCATATTTAAAAATACCGGGCCATCTTTTAAATGTCACCTGCAGCTAGACAGGACCATTTTTCCTCAATGAAAAACTGCCTGCACCTATGCAGGCACATTTTGCCATGATGAAAAACTGAGTGGCTCGAAGGGGCAGAAGTTGATTTTGATCAAATGGAATACGATTGTTTTAGCATGTGCGGTTTGCAACCAGGAGTAGAAATTCAACATGTACCCCCAGCTTTTACTGCCTTAGAGTTCCCTGTGTCTCTGAGGAAGGTAGTACAGACCGTACAACCATCCCTAAGGATAAAGATGGACCTTCAGAATCGTTTTTCGGATGAGTATGTGGGCCCCACATGTTGATTTTGAGGATGAGACCACTGGTCCCAGAAGTGTTTTCTTCCCTCACACCAAGTCGTATCCAAGGCTGGCCTTTTGTAATGCTGAACCCTAAGTGTGGTTTAAAGGCTGTATCTCTTGCATGCTTGCAAATAAAGCAAAATGAAACCTTCTGGCAGAGTACAAATATTCTTAAGAGCCTGAATCAACAGAGTCCAAGATCCAAATTCTTCTCTCCTCCAGCATCACCCTCTCTCAAATGCCACAGTCCTGCAATCCCTCATCACCTTGACTGTACACCTCTCAAACCCATATGCTTTTATCTTTTCTCACATCCCACCTTGCCAAGCCAGCTCCCAAACTTCCTCAGAGCCCCTCTGACTTTCCATATATTTGGCAGTAACAACCTGCAAGTGCTGCTGAGCAGCTGGGGTGGGTTAATCTCATGGGTGGAACCAACTGGGAACCCGTTCTGGGATGTGGGAAAAACAGAGGGCTTCAGCCAGGGTTTGGCTTGCTCATGTTGCCCATGGCCACTGTCTCCTTAGTGGGATCACCGCAGCACTTTCCATGATACCTTTGAACATGGAATCTCGGAGAAAGCCAGCCTCTACCAACTCCTGGTCCTGCTACACAGCTTGCAATCCCAGAGGTCCTGTGCATAAGGGGAATGAAAGCTTGTGATACCCTGGTAAGTCTTGTTCATGGAGCAGCGCTCGGGGAGGGGGTTTGCGTCCATCTCTTTCAATTTTCAAACAAGTGAGAGGGAAAATGACCAACAGTGAGCTCTAATTTTTAAAATATTTTAGTGGAATTACAGTAGGTAGCTGAAGGCAGCAGAATGACGTGCGTTTATGAGCTGAGCTGTTTTCTGAGATGCAGAGGCTGTAGAGCCATTTCTGATCTTCATTTGCAATCAAAGCAAAGAGCAACAGCAGACAAGCTTGCATAGTAAAACCATCAAACTTGTGAGGGTTTCTAGGCAGGTGAAACCTGGGAAGCAGCTCGCTCTGCCTGATTAAAATGCAGAGGAGGGTATTAAACCCTTCTTTTCTCTTCAAAATGTTCATTGCCTGAGGAACCTGGACGTCACAGCACATCACTGGTGATTCAGGAGTCAGCTTGTCCTCCTGGTTCAAAGGCTGCTTTAATGAGATAAGCAAGTGATGGATGTTTTGAAGACTCGCCCCACTAACCAAAGTGAGATTGTCAGGTGGTTGGAGTTAGGTGTGTGCTAAATACCTGGCCCAAGCTGTGTCTCTTATCCTCCTCTCTGGAGAGTTTGCAATGTTGATGTTCCCTTTCTGGAGAGGAAGGTAAGAGGTCTGTCTCTAAGGTGGATGTCACAGCTGGGAGGCTTGTTTAGATGCAGGGACAGGTACAGACCAGGCCTTTCCATGGCTGGGAACTCACTGACTAATGTAAATATAGCTGCACTTAGATCTGCTCAACATGGTGCTGCCTTTCAAGGAAGACAACAGGACTGCCTGCTGAGCTGACCTTTGAAAGCCAGCCCAAATGACTGTGCTAATTTGAGCTGAAACTAGTTTAACTCTGCCTGGGGAATGTGAAATCAGGAGTGGCTGGAGTGCTGGCGAGAGACAAAATTTTGTTAGAACATCTACATGTGTCCTTTTTTATGCTCTGCGGCTTTAAAATATCTTCTCCACCATTTCACTTGTACCTTCCAGGAACTTTATAAGCCTGGTCCTAACCTGCTGCCCATAAACAAGAGGTTCAATGGTTATTTAAGAGTTCTGTCAGAGCTTTTTATCACTTGAATGTCTGTCCTTGTACCTTGAAATGAATACTCCATTGGTAGTTTGATGTGAAATTTGAATACTTTCTAAGATCGTTTGTTTTGATTCCCTGCTTCTTGGTGCCTCAGCAGTATTCTAGTATTCTTTTAGTCTGTGTACTTGCCTCTGAGCTTTTACTGATTTCTTTTATGTTCCCTCTGCTTTTTAATACTAATCTAGTGATAGTAGGATCATAAAACACATGAGTGTCAGGAAAGCCCTGGAACTGAGAGAAGATAAGAATGATATAATATTCTGTGAGCAGCTAATCCAGTTAAAGAGAGTCTGCTTCCCCATAGCTTTTGCTGTCTCCTTGCGTGTTTTCAGATGGCACCTGGCTCCCATCCCTGTCCTGGTGGGCTGTAAGTCAGTCAGCTATGAGCTTATCAGCCTTTCCCTCTCCATATGGACCCAGGGAAATGTGTGGCAAGCTTGTGCCCAGTGTTTGCTCAGTGCAGCTTGGAGAAGACCAAGTGTGATGTATTTCTTCCTGGCTCCTCTTAATATATTGTTTTCTTAGGCCCAGAATTAAAAGATGCTCCATTAGGGAGCTTGCATACAAACCTCCTGGAATGCTGGGAATCAGGGGCGTGAGGCTGCTCGGATGAGGGAGCCTAGTAAGACTGACTGGCACATGCAGCCACTGTGGGACATATGGTATTTGGACAGGGGTGAGATATGTCCGCTGATAAGAGTCAAAAGCTGCAGTGCCTGAAACAGCAGGAGGAATGGGCTCTGTTCATTCCTGACGGGTTTCCTTGCTGCTCAGCACCTGCACAGGAGAGAGTGGCGATTCCTTGCTCTCTGACACAACAGGGGGAAAGATGCTGAGCATGGGTGGCCCTTCCCCAACAGGTGCACAGGGAAATGGGAGTTGACTGTAAGTAGGTACGTGGGCTTGACTTTCTTCTCCCGTTTATCTGAGCTGTTCATTTCCTTGTCTTTGGTGTTTGCTCACAAGGGAACGGCCGGCTCACTGTCTGTTGGAGCTCCCCACGGGGAGCATCTGATCCAAGTAACTGCCAGCTACCTTCACTGCTTCTGTAGCTCCCCTAGAAAGTGCTAAATCTACGAGTATGCCAGATTTATAATGTGGGGACGTCACCATGTGTGTGCAAGGCAAGGCAGGTACATGGGTAGACTGTTCTGTCCAGCACTCAGGCAGAGCTCTCTGTAACTGGAATGTGCTCATGCCTCCATTGCCCCGTGTCCTCATCTTCCCTTTCACTCCTGCTCTGCCTCAGCCCAAACACTGGGAGACGCTGCAGGGACCAGGGTCAGGATAAAAGGGTGGATAGAGCTGCACAAGGAGTCTGTCTAAGAAAACCAGAAGACCAAGCACTACTGTGCTGGCACGCTTTCATTGCTTCTTCCTCCTCTCTGCCCCTTAACCAGCAAGTCAGGCTCATTTCTTGTGTTCATTGAATATCAAAGTGTTTCAGCCTCAAGGCTGCAATTTATGCCTCCTCATGGGTCTTTTTGTTTTAGTTGAAAAAATAATTCAGTCCAGTGAAACTAATTGTCATTCACAACAAGGTCCCTCTTGCATATATTTCCCTTTATGAGGGAGCTGTAAAGAGGATTTAGATACATTTTTATTTCTTTTGTACAGCCCTCTAATTTAGCTGAAGTGATGTAAAGTAGCCCAGACCAGTCAAAAAAATCACAGAATCAGAGAATCCCAGAATGTTTCATGTTGGAAGGGATCTTAAAGAACATCTTGTTCCAACCCCCTGCCATGGGCAATGACACCTTCCACTATTCCAGGTTGCTCAAAGCGACTCCAGCCTGTCCTTGAACACTCACAGGGATGGGGCAGCCACAGCTTCTCAGGGCAACCTGGGCCAATGCTCCACCACCCTCACAGACAAGAATTTCTTCCAAAGGTCTAATCTAACCCTGCCCTCTTGTCAGTTTGAAGCCATTCCCTCTTGTTCTGTCACTCCAGGCCCTTGTCCCAAGTCCTTCTCCAGGTCTCTTGGAGCCCCTTTAGGCACTGGAAGGGGCTCTGAGGTCTCCCCAGAGCCTTCTCTTCTCCTGACAGAGCAACTGCAGCTCTCTCAATCTGTCTCCACAGCAGAGGTGCTCCAGCCCTCTGAACATTTTCATCACCTCCTCTGGACTCAGTCCAATAGGTCTATGATCTACAGTATCATCAAAAATTACTGTAATGTTTTATAGATGTTACTAAAAAAGATATATATATATATATATATATAACATTCAGACAGTGGAGTGACTTCAATAGCAGATGTCTTTACACAAAATATTCTCCATTTGCCAAGTTAGACATGAGGCCTAATTTCATTTCTCCTAATTCCACAGATGCTTGCTTGGAGAAACCACCATCCATACAATTGTTAAGCTGAGTGAAAAACTATCACTTTTGGCACAGACTGAACATAATTACGGAGCCATTATCAGCAGAACATCAGCTTAACTTGTCAGCTATCAGCAAATTTTGAGGCACCTAATTAGGAAGAGGCAGGCTGTAACCTGCTTAGAAGAACCTGTCTGGGGAAGCACCTCTTGTATTCCTTCTTGGAAAGTCCTGAAGTCCTGGAAGCCTTCTTCACATCTCTCCCCTCAAAAAAACCAAACAATTTACTATTTTTCCCAGCTGAAGTATAGAGATGTGATTATCTGTGGAGAGCAAAACTGTCAAAGTGTGTACTCCAAGTTTTCATGTGCCAGCTTAAAAAAAAAAAACCACTTAAGGACTATGAAATTCTGATACTACTACTGTCACTTTTAAACGCCAGACTTTCAGGAAATCAGCTTAAATTTTAATTCTGACATCATCATATAACCAAGAATCTCTCTGCGTCTCAAGTGATTTATCTCGCCCACTTTCCCCACAGCAATCACAAGTCTGTGACTCACATACTATACCAATAGTGCAAATTAAAAGAAAACATTGTTCCTGCTGCCATTTAGCCAAAGTACTCCTACAGCTCTCCAGTCACAAGAGACTTGAGTAAGTCGGTCTTCCAGAGGGAAATGCTGTGGTCTCTGTTATTCAGGATGAATTACACTGTCATACCTTCTGTTTTACAAAAAAAAAAACCAAAACAAGACAAACAAGCAGAGAAGCTACTCTAGGGTCATGTGGCTGGAGCTGTGGTATCACAGATATGGTGCCATGAGTGAAGCAGATAAAACATCAATTAATAGAAGATTGTAAGGAGATCTTCGGGAGAAGATGGTAATTGGTAGCTTTAAAATTGAGAGGTCTGTACTGAAGTTCCCCAAATATCAGCCATATTTCAATTTTTCCCACATAAAATGAAAATAAAGAAGCTGCTGAGCTTTGTTAAAGATAAGAAGTGGTGAAGTGTAGGGAGGAGACCATTGGGATGCCATATGGGAAGAAGCTGGATAATCGTAAAGCCCATGAGCAGTAAAAATAAGGTGATGTTTTACATCACAGGGTTCTGTCCTGGACTGATAACAGAAAATTCCATGTTGGCTAAAAGATTGGTGGTTAGAAACAAATATTGGTGAGAAAACTGGTCAAACACAGTATGAAAGTGCTCAGTGGGGCAGAGAAGTGCTGTTAGGGGTATCCAAGGGAATGTGAGGGCCATAGCAGGAGCAGAGTCCAGAAGAGTTTAGTTTCATTCCTACAGCAAACCAAAGGCTGGGAAAGGGGGATACCATTGCTCTTTACATATATACTGGACATAAAAACCAAGAAGGCTAAAATCTGTTTAAGATGGTGCTTAATGAACCTGCTGTATGATGCCGCAGGGGAAAAAAAAAATTGCATTCCAAGGTTATGGTTTGTAAATTAAAATTTATTATTGGTCGGGGAAATTAACACTTGCTCCAAAATAGGAGTTAGAAACAAGCACAGTGAATCTCTGAGTCATTCCAGGTGGGAAATAGATTGTGTACAATGCTGAGTGTCTTGTTGATCACATAAGCAGGTGGCAATTGCCCATGTGAAAAATGAGTTTACAAAAAGTAAGTTTACAAGAGATGGTTGAAGGGAATCACACACACTTTCTTTCCCCACAGCAATTATTGTACCAGTGCATTAACCCTCAGAGAGTCTCTGTGTTTATTTATCAGGAAAAGGATATTACATGGATATGGACAAGCAGACCTGCTGAAGTCAGAGAAGCTCCCTCCAGATCACATGAATTCAAAATGTGGCCATTGTCTTTGGGAAGAAAAGATCACCTTTGCCATTTATTATTTGTTGGTAGTCTTTGTGATGCCAAGAAGGGTATTGCAGGCTCAGCAGAGACATCCAGGCACCAGTGATGCCATCCTTAGGCTCGTGACAAACCTTAAAGGCTTCTCAATTCTTATGAACACAGATGGGACTTCATGTCTCCTCTTGTTTCCTGAGAGTTAGCAAGATGCTATGAAGAAAGTCTGGTCCATGTCTCCCTCTACGAATTCTGTTTGCTCCGACATAATTTCATTCACAGGGAAAAGGGTAATCAGATTAGATTCAGGTTGTGATGGATAGGTTAATAGGAATGAGTGCAAACAAACCCAAAGGGGTTTTTTGGCGTAAGTAAATAAAAGCGGAAAAAATATACTAGAATTCCCGTCTTAGCTTTTACTCTAATAAACCTGTCAGGAAGCAGATGATTTATGAGAGATGTAAATTTTCATTTACCCTTGCTTTATCCACGTTCAGACTCTGAGTTGTAGGACAAGGAAAGAGAGAGCAGACCCTCCTAGACAAAATTACCTCTGCTAACTCAGGCCTAACATCCTGGTGGCTCTTTTAGCTGGTGCTGCACTGCCCAGCTACTCTCACCTTAAGGCTGAGCAGGGATTTGTCTGTCACCATTTGATGATCATTGCAGCAGCTAAATTTATGTCAAATACAGGGCAGCAATAAATTCCTAGAAGTCTGGGGCCAGAAATCAGAGTATTTCTTAGCTCAAGTGTCCTGCAGCAATAGTAAAACCTGCCCAATTCATGACTTATCCTTTGCTTATGCACTTTATGTGTCTCTACCTTATTTACCACCCTCATCTTTGACAGGAGTTTGAAAGCAACGTCTGCAGGTAAGGTTTTATTCGACTTGCAGAGGCAGCATGACGGCAATGGAAAAGGTATGTCTCTAGGAGAGGAGAGAGCCCTGTGGAGGGCCTTTTGTGTGGGAGTCACTAGACATCTTCATTTAGGTGTTAAAGGGCTTGAAGTCCTTTGTAACTCTGCGGAAGTGTTTTAAGTTCTAGTAAAGCCCAGGTCTGAAATACCTGCAGGAAAAAAAATGACTATTTCATATCAAGACCCAATTTTGAGGCTGTTTTTGCAGATTAAAAAAAAAAAGGTTCTATAATTCGTAAAGAAAAAGGGAAAAACTAATTTTTTTCCATTAAAATCTGCAATTCCACTGAAACATTTTTACAAAGCTCTCTGTGCCACCACAACAGCAGGACCGTAATATATCCAAAAATACCTGGGAAGAATGGGTAAGTTTTCTACCTAGAAATGCTTTATTGTTTGAAAAAGGAAACAACCTATAGCTCTTTCTCAAGTGGGATTTCCAGCTGTGGGGCTAAACTCACCAGGAAAATCAAGCACTTGCCCCCAGTATTATAATTCTGAGTTAATGGTTGGGCTCACTGATCTTAGAGGTCTTTTCCAGCCTTAAGGATTCTGTAAATCAATATTCTAAGTCAATATTTACTTGGCCCAGAGGTGCCTGAATTTCAGTCAGGTACAAAACTGCAACCACCAAGCTCGTTGAGGCCTGAGTCCTGTTTCAGACTTAAAAAGATATTCATAAGAAGAGGGCCCTTCCATTCTTCCTAGCAAAGTGGTAACTTGTAGTTACCAAATTGGGTGTCATGCCATGATAATCATTTGGAGACAGGTAGGATAGGTTTTTTACTAGTCCAGGTCTATGGGCAGGTCTTCTACTAGTCCAGGGATTATTATATTCACCCAGATAATGGTAAGGGATTACTGTTTTCACCCAGATAATGATATTCTGCCCGCAGGGACATGAAGACATCTCTTTTGTGGGTGAACTGGAGATATTTTGCATATTTATACTGCAGAAGAGCATCACTGCAGTGTACAAGGCAGTGGACACTGATTTCCCTCATCTCTTGCACACATCAGGAGGAGGGATTGGAGGGTGCTCACCTCGCTTGGGACCGGGTCCCGTGTGTGTGCCCAACATAAAGGTTTAAAAGCAAATTTAAAAACACGTGGCTGCTCTTGGCACAGTTCAATTTCCAAAGCAATTTCTCGGAGTGCTGGAGGTGAAGGATGGCACCACCTTTGCTGATTGTCCCTTGCTGAGCTGTAAATCGATACTGATTGGGAACAAAGGTCTCCAGGAATAGCTGGGCAAGGTGGCAGCAGCCATAAATACGATGTAAAGAAAGGGACCCATCTCCTGTCGAGCTGGTTGTCTGCAGAGGAAAGCTGCAGCACGTTTTCTTAGACTTTTTTTAGATAATTAAAAAGAGGTGATGCTATCCTGCTGATTCTTTGTCTCTAGAAGCTTATTTCACACAGAAATAATCAGCAGTGCCACTTGATATTCCCTCATAGAATCACTATTGTATCTACCATTTTGAATAGAGGGTAGTTGTTCTTAGCCCCCCCCACTTTTACCGTCATAAATCTAAAACACAGGTGACTGCATTTAAACAAATCCATGGGAAAGCTTTAAAATGCAACTCAACTGCAACGTGCAGGCTTGGAAAAGAAAATAATCTGAGCTTTATTATTTGGATTTTTAAATCTTTCGTGTTTTGAAAGGTTGGGGTGCCACCATAGTCTCCAAAGCCGGGAATTATTTCATTTAACTGGTAGAACCTAGAAGTACTGTAGGCACTGTGTTTTGTAAGATGATAATTTCCTTGTATTGTAGATGTTTTCTAATGTGGGGATGTGTGGAGCCAAAGGTTTATGAGGAAAATGGGTATTATTTTGCCTTCCTTTTTTTTTGCCATTTTAAATATCTGCCTAAGAAAATACGGCAAACATTCTCCCCATGGCTCCTGTGGCCATGGACTGTCTTTTCCTGTTTACTGGGGTTGATGTTGAAGATGTAAAACCCAAAGGGAAGAGTCACTGCGAGTGCGTTTGGTGGGGAAGGGCCCATGTGGAGACCATGTGTTTCTAATGAGATGGCTGACGTGGTTATTAATGCATTTCTTCCTTGTCTTTTTGGTTTTACTATCACATATGGGGCCATCTGGTTCCTCTGTGGGACTCCCAAGGCTTTTTGGCAAGCGCGCACGTGAAGATGTCTGGGGTTTTTCCTCTTCGAGCCTTTCTACCACGTCTTATTTCTGGAAACCCTGCTTTAAAAGGTGTTTTCACGGGCAGCTGCAGCCTCTACCTGTGACACAAACCTCGCTGTCACCAGTGTTGATGTTGTAGGGCAGCACTGAGGAAAAAAAATCTCCTTCACCCACAAGTTTGGTGGCACGTTGAGGAAGCGGCTGCAGCTCACACGGTGGTTCAGGTGCTGTGGCAGGTGGTGCGAGACAGATGCTCGTTGTCCCCTCCGCCTCTGAGGTGAGCATGTGGCGTGGGATCTGAAGGCAGGAGGAAATTTAAAATATTCTCCAAGCACAAATTCGTTCTTCTCAGGTCTCGAGAGGTTAGAAGCTCTCGAACTCGCTTTGAATGTTAATTTCTTTTTAGCTTGTGCCGCATTGGACAAGAACCTGCTTATGAAGCTGTTGGGCTTTCTTGGAAGATAAATGTGACCTATAAAATCACATTTATCACTGTGACTCCTGTAAGAAATACAACCTGCTGTCAGGGTACCTGGATGGATTACAGGGATGCCAAACTGGAACACTTCACAATCAGCGACTTGGTGTGAAGGCCTTCGTGAAGGAGATGAGGTAATGGCTAAAAACAGAATAAATTTGTTTTAGAAGGCAAGATTAATCACCATGCAAAAGAAGGATTGCTTCGAGTGTAAGCAAGGAAATTGCACTATGAGTAATAAAGTTGCCCAGAGAAAAAGCACCAAATAAACTAAGTACCAGGAGACACATTTCAAACAAGCTTTATCTGGCTCTAAAATGCTCTTCTTTGAGATGTAGAGACAGATGTGAATTATGAGTGAACAGTCTCAAGGGATGGATTCTGCACTGCCTCTGGTTATCATTCCAAGTTGTCCAATTTCAGAACATTCAAAACTTTCCATCGCTGTCAAATCTGCTTAACTGTAATGGAAAGTTATTCCTGTCTAACAAAACTGGCTTCTTACAGATCGTGAGGATTGGGCACAGTTTGTGCTTATACTTGTGTATGACAAATTAATATCAAGTATAAGCACAAACTGTCAGATCAAGGACTGTGTGGAATGAGGGCCTGAGCTTTCCCTGTTGCCTTTGGGATGGACTGCAGGGCATTATCTCACCAGCTCTGTTTCAAATGCTGTACATTTGTAATGTCCCTCAAAGAGCTTATAACCAGGAGGTCAGAAAAAGGCATTCACAGATGAGACAAATGGCTTGGGGTGACACGAGCTGTTTTATGAGATCTAAGATGCTGTGGAAACACTTCACCAGCAAATGTCCGTGATCTCAGCACTCTATCCTCCTGGCCGCTGTCAGGCTGCAGCTCATCCCATGCCATCAAAGGAGCCAGGGGGGAGGAGGAGGAGGAAGGATTTCAAGTGGGACAAAGCGGTGACTCTGTTGTGTCCATGACAGCGATGCCAGTGAACAGGCTGCCCAGGGAAGTGATGGAGTCAACAACGCTGCAGGGATTTAAAAGACACGTGGGTGTGGCACTCAGGGACGTGGCTTAGTGGTGGGCCTGGCAGTGCTGGGGGGAACCACTGCACTTGGTGATCCTTAAGGGTGTTTTCCAACCGAAACGATTCCATAGTACTGAGAACGTGATGTGCAAGCTGTGCAGAGAACTGGCACTCTTCTGAAGCCAGAAGTTTGTGCCTGTGGCACTGAGTGAGAGAGCCCAGGAGGGATGGAAAAGGAACGTTTTTTTTTGCGTATCACCTTGATTTTTGAGCCACTTTTAAAAGGCTTAAAGGTTTGATTAGGAGAAAAACTTTGGCAGTGAAGAGATAGGGGTAAAAGGTTGACTGGCTTTCGGAGCAGGATGTAGGGAAAAACAGCAAAGACTTTTAGGAGGAATCTTTTTTTTCTTTAATAAAAATCCTGCATTTGGGAAACCTATACTTCACTAATGTTAGTTTACATCTGGCATTTAGTTTTGGCTTAATAACGGACATAGAAATAAACCAAAAATACCTGAATGCTTTGTCTCCTTTTTTTTTTTTTCTGAAGGAGAACATTTCCTCTGGGAAATACAGATTTTTGTGAGAGAAAATGTTAGTACGAAAGAGAAGGAAATAATCAAACAGATAAATAGAAATCAAGAGGGACCGTGGAAGAGAGACAACCTAAAGGACTGGAAAAAGAGTCTTCACAAGCAGAACTTAAATTAGATTTTTAACATGGATTTTCATTAATGCACAATATGTCTTAAATTTTATTTTCTGAGTAAAATAGCTCATAGTTCTGTTGATTTGAAGGTGGCAAAAATCTGTGATTTCAGATTGCTATCGTTAGAAAGAATTGCCTGGAATTGCTACAAACTGGTGAAACTCGTGAAATTCTGCCCTTACAGAACGGTAACTCTGCTCTTACAGAACACCCACTCTGCTTTTTGCTGCTTTATATGGGCTTGTTTTCCACCTCTCCTGGAGACAGTTCTTAGAAAACTCCGTGCTGGTAGGTGGTCATCGTCAGGGATGAGGAGGGGCAGGTGGAGCTGAGGCAGTGGCTGCTGCTGTCCTCTGTTCCCACCACCTCTGGATAAAGATCCCAGTGAAATGGGACAGCTGCTACTTTTCAAACAAGTTAGTAGGTCGGATTAAAACCAGATCTGAAATCTCAGCTGGCCGAGTGCCTCATCTTCACTACAAATTCACTTATTCATGGATTACAAATTTTCCTTTTTCCCCCTCCTATGGGGATTTAGACTCTGTTACAAAATCAGGGTATAAAAAAATTTCATGCCTCTGTAACAGGTACAATAATCTTTTAGATGGATTCAAATCCTTGCAATTATTATTCCAGCTCAAGCTAAATTAAAATTTACAACAAAAAGAGTAGCTTCTGGAGTAATGTAAATCTCACTTCAGGCTTTGATGAATCCGGATTAGTATTTTTGGTTGGAAAGAGACGTAATGAAGACATGACTGCTTGGAAAAATTCTAAAGATTAGCTACACCTTGCTTAAAGGTAAATAATTTCGATCCCCATCTTTTACTTCAGTTTAATAACCTCTGTAAACTTCTCTGACTATTTTAAAGGATTAATTTGACAGAATTTTAGTTGCAAGCATTTTGTGACCGAAAGTTTTACCAGGTCCTGTGGACTTCAAAGGCCACTTGTGCATCTGCCTTTTCTATGCATCAGGAGGAGGAGGAGGAGGAGCGTGAAAGATGCTGACCTACTTTAGAACAAGGGAAAACAGCTTTAGCAACTAATTAAAAAAATAAATCCTCTTTCAGAATAATTCTTGCAGAACAATAGAGCAATATTTGACACTTAAAACCCATACATTCTAATTTCACTGTATTTTTCATTTAGCAGAACACTTGGAAAATGAAGGCTCTGCGTTCAGTGGGGAAATGGTGCAGTGTCTTGAAGATACAATTGCTTCTAATAAGAAACTGGTAAGGAAAATTTAATATTTAGTTTCAAACATATGGGAAGGAATTAGTTGGTAACCGTGGAATTAATCTTTCGCGGTTGTACTGTTAGAAATGGTCTCTTGTGTGAGTTATATTGTCCCTTCGGAACGAGACAGGCAGTTTTGGATGAAGGTGGTGGGGGTGCTTGCGCACACTTTGCTGCCTGCAGAAGTTTGGCTGTAACAGAACAAGCCAGCCTGACCAGTGTGGGTCACACGGCTCATCCAAGCTTTAGCTCAACTCCTGGGGTTCAGTGGGGGAACGGAAAATGCCATTTAAGCAAAGGGTAGGGAAATTGGAGGAGTGCCCAGACTTTTGTCAGAATAAAAATAGGAAAGTTCTTACGGTCAGCAAAGTAAATTGGGGCTCAGGGCTGAAGTTCTCAACTCTGTAGTGTCTTCATGGTTTACTTTTGTGCTCTGAATCTACAGCAACTTAGTAGAAGCATCACAGAAGCATTCACTTGAAGGCAAAGGTCTGCTCGTGTCGAGCTTGTTTCATTGTAAGGATCTTACTGCTGTCGGTGCAAGGGAGCAAAACAACACTTCCCTCTCTCAGGGCTGCTGTGAGGATTCACCCACTGATGTTAGTGGGTTCTGCAGATGCACAGAGTTCAGCAGGGCGGTGGTTTGCCCTATGACTGGGTTTTCCTTGAAGCATTTGCATTGTGTGAATCATAAATTCATAGAATCATAGAATACCCAGAGTTGGAAGGGACCCACAAGGATCGTTGAGTCCAACTCAATGATTTGCCCAGGGCAAACCCAAGAATCCCACCATGTGCCTGGGAGTGTTGTCCCAATGCCTCTTGAACTGTGGCAGGCTTGATAATAAAAGACCTGGCAGCAATTACGAGCTCAGGATGGCTGTTCATAGGTAACTGCTGTAGGACCTCTGAAGTCATTAAAGCCACAATGGCCTCAAACTGAAGGTGTGTTAAAAGCATCTCCATAATGTATTTATCTAGGTAGGTGTAAATCTGCTAAAACTTTCCTTTCTCCTTCGGTGGGTCTCTAAATCATCTATTTCAGACTGCATTAGTCCATCAGGTGAGTGTTTTATGTAATGTGTCGAAATCATAAAGCTGCTTTCTTTTCCAGTGCTTCAGCTAATTGAGGATGTAACTCTTAGGAAATTAAAACCTTTTACACGTTTATTTTACACCTCTAAATATTTCACCTTCCCAAGGAAATGAGAGTAATTTATATGCATGCATACGGAATTGGCTCTGTAGACAGCAAAGTTCAACAGTATCATTTCTTCCCACAGGGTCTCAGCAGGTGATTGTAACTGCCAGAAAACTGAAGGAGAAAGATTGGATTGGATTTATACATAAGTTGTGATGCTTTAAAGACCAGTTCTAACCTAGTTCCAACCCTCTGCTGTGGACAGGGACATCTTCTACTAGACCAGGTTGCTCAAAGCCCCATCCAATCTGACCTTGAACACCTCCAGGGATGGGACAGCCGCAGCTTCTCTGGGCGGTTGAGGAAAAATAACAAGGGAAATGACATGGAAAGTATTCAGTATCAACTAATTTTAAAAAAAGTTTAGTAAAGAAAAGGGTTTTTTTTCATCAGTTGTATTACATTGTTCTCACTTGTGGATTTTTTAGTTGTCATGAATAAATTCAAAGTCATACATTTGAATGTCTAGAAGAGACTATAAATAACAGCAATCTTTGCTTCAGAATGCAGATTTTTTCCAGGAGAGATTATTGCAGAAATGACAGGTAGTATTAACTTAACCAGCCCTGAAAAAACCAAAACCAAAACAAACAAACCAAAAAAAACACAGGAGAATTGAATTTTATATGTATTTAAAGAATTTGAAGTATTCTACAAAATCGTACTGCTGAAAGTAAATAGCTTTCAATACTAACTTATTAATGGAAGAAGATACGTGTTTGCTGATGATATTACTGTGAGGGGTTATTCTCTCACCTAAGAGTGGAAATGAGAGAAATCTCCACTGAAGACTATGCACAAGCAGTAGAGGAATGACTGGATAACTGCAGCACTCCGTTCTGATCCCAGCACTTGAGTGCTCTGTGCTGCAAGTTCCCTCTCTGTGAAGGAGGAATAATAATACTTATCTGATCTGACATTGCTTCTGGGTGGGGTTCACCTGACCAAATAATTGTCAACTGTCTCCTTTAGACAGTGAAGGGAAAGAGGCACTTCTAGACATCCTTCATCACAGAATAGATGTTTAAAGCAAGTCAGAAGAATCACAGAGTCACTTAGGTTGCAAAAGACCTCAAGATCATCAAGTCCAAGCATTAAACCCGCACTTCCAAGCCCGCCACTGAACTGTGTCCTTAAGTGTCGCATCTACACGTCTTCTTAATTTTTCCAAGGACAGTGAATTTAACACTTCCCTGGGCAGACTGTGCCAGTGCCTGACTACCCTTTCAGTGAAGAAAATTTCCCCTAATATCAAATCTAAACCTTCCCTGGTACAACTTGAGGCCATTTCCTCTTTTCCTGTCCCTTGATATCTGGGAGAAGAAACCAACCCCCACCCGGCTACAGCCTCCTGTCAGGGAGTTGCAGAGTGTTAAGGTCCCCCCCCAGCCTCCTTTTCTCTGGGATGGAGCTCATCATGAGCTGGAGTTTCCTCTTCCCCTCCACTGGCTGTGATGGGAGGCTAAAGCTTTAGCTCAAGTGTAGATATCCGGATGAAATAAGGTTTGAGCTCTATTTCTCTTTTTTCTCAGCTGTGTCTTGACTTTTAAGACGACCAAGGCATATTCTGCCACCACCTTTCTCTTCGCACTGTAGTCACAAAACAAATTTTTCAGGGAGCTGATCTAGATCAAAGAAATGTCAGGGTTTCTTTTTCTTGGGAGAAGCAAGGGAATTGGAATTCTTTATGCAGTTAACCATGAGGCTGCAAAATTGTTAGTAGGTGGCACAGGAGGAGGGAAGGAAATGTAGCAGGGCAGCCAGGGAGGGTGGGACCGCTCTTTTTGGAGTTAGAGATCAGCTCTAAGTTCATCAAGAAGCAACAACCAGATCTTTCCTTTTTTTCTTTTCTTTTGTGTTTTTTTTTTTTTTTTTCCCCCCTTTTTCCTCCCAGCTACATTTTGTGTTTGTTGTTTGCTTTCTTACAGGCAGTTCCCTCCCTCACCTGTCTGCCCACAGCAGAGCAGCTGCTTTGCAGTCAGCCGGTGGTTTGTACTTGCTGCTCCCATCCTGCACTCCCAAAGTGTTTTTGCAGGGTTCATGCACCCTGAGGAGACTGTTATCTCCAAGGCTGAAGAGATGATGTAGTACAACGCCCCTTCACAGAGGAACTTTATCCCCAGTGCCTCCATGCAGGCTCTTCCCTTCCACACAGCAGTGGCTCTTCGGGGAGAAAAGATAGTGCGTTCCAAGCCATGTGATCCTGCTCCTTGTCCCTGGCTACAAGAGTTGATTGTGCAGAAGACTTTTTTTTTTGGGGGGGGGGAAAGGAGTAATTTTTAGCAGTTTTCTACATGTCTAAAGAGTTTCTTAGATAAATAGTATGAAAAAGAGCAGTTGTTCAGCGAGAACAGAGCAAGCTTCTTCTCATTGATAAGTGCAGATGACTCGGGAAAAATGTGGTAAGACTAAACTGCTGAAATAAGTGTATGATTTCAGGGATGTTGGTGTCTTAAAATCACAGCTATCCCTTACAGGCTGACAGCACCAATAGTAGAGAATTAAAGATTATTAATCAATCCCTTAATGCTTTATCTTATATATCTAGATGGCTTTTTATAGCTGAGAAGCTTCTGCATGTTTTGCATTTATTTTTTAGCCCTCGCTACTGCTGCTCATGAATCCAGTGCAGCTCAGATGGATCAGCCTGCATTGGGAAGCATTGCTTATGGAATTGAATTCCTGCGGGAGAACCAAAGAAACCCTTTGGAAAGACAGAATGCTGCACTGTGGTGCGTACAGAAAATCATACTGCTGAGATTACAAGGAAAATAGAAATGTTATCACAACATGGTGAGCAGTGCTTGGCCCTCACCCCTGCAGGTAGCCAGTGATGTTCCTAGGCAACTCTCTGCTGCAGCAGCAAGCTGGATTTTTAGGATCTTTTTTTCTGGAACAGCAGAGCCTGTTGGTGCTGCCTGCCCTCTGCAGCCCTGCTGAGCTCGCTCAGGGAAAACTGTCTGCAGCTTTGCTGCTCACACTGGCAGGGAGAGTTTTCCCTTTCAACATTTAATTTTGAGGACCCGCTACAGACAAAGATCACAGAGATACGGGATCTTCAAGGTTGGAAAAGCCCTCTAAGATCATGGAGTCTAACTGTTAACCCAGCCCTGCCAAGCCCACCACTAACCCGTGTCCCTAAATGCCACATCTCCATGTACTTTAAACCTCTCCAGAGATGGTGACTCCACCACTGCCCTGGGCAGCCTGTTCTGGTACCTGAACACCCTTTCAGTGAAGAAATTTTTCCTAATATCCAAGTTCAGCCTCCCCTGGCACAACTTGAGGCCGTTTCCTCGTCAAAAATCATAGTTTTCAGTTAAAAATAAGGTCAGTAGACGAACTCTGAATCAGTAACTGTGCCAGAGATCCATCTTCCTCTTCAAGAGTAGGTCCAACAGAGACTTGGGAGATATTTGTTTCCCCCCTGCCAGATTTCATGTTACCGTCGCTTTCTGCCATGTTGCTAGAGCTGTTCCAAAATAAATCACAATGCCCATTCTTCAGGGAAGCCTGCTCCTGCCTTCTTTGTTCTTCCAGGGCTTGCAGGCAGCCCTTCCATTTTTAATGAAACCGGTGGAAAATAACCGTATCAGGAAAAAAAGTAAAGCTTTGAAAAAGTTACAGTAGAAATAACCAAAATCTTCCTCCTTGGAATGCAAGGCCTTAGATAGTCTTATCACAAGTACTGGTGCATGTCATGCTTTATGGCATGTATGTTACTATTGCTAACAAATGGATAGGCAAGGATTCGTTTTACCAAACACAGAATCTTAGAACGGTTTGGGTTGCAAGGGACCTTCAAGATCATCCAGTTCCACCCCTCCCTGCCATGGGCAGGGACATCTTTCACTACTCCACGTTGCTCCAAGCTCCATCCAACCTGGTCTTGAACACTTCCAGAGCTGGGACATCCACAGCTTCTCTGGGCAGCCTTACCACTCTCAACTCTGATTTAAACCTACTCTCTGTCAGCTTAAGGCCATTCCCCGCTGTACTATCTCTACATGCTTCCAGACTTTAAACCTGAGTTAATTCTGCAGTGAGGGTCCCTTAAATGGCAGATTTCTTAGGTTATTTTTTTAACATCTCTTTTCATTACCAAGCTGCATTGATTATTTTTTTAAATCACTCTTTTAGTGATTACATACAATAAATACAGCCCTAACCGCTGTTCCTCGGTATTCTTTCTTTGTAGGCTGTGGTTTTTGTAATTTTTATAAGTTTAACTGTGCAATCTCAGAGAGGCTAGAAAATTATAGTCTCATGCAGATGTTATGAAATCTTAAAAAAAACCCAAAACACCAGTGGCAATAAAGGGATTCATTATCTGCTGTTTTGGAAGTTTCATTTATTTTGACATAGCCTGTTTCATTTTTATAGGCTATAGTTAATGAGGAAATTCTCATAGCAAGACTGAAAGATAGAAGCAAGCAACTGGAAAAAAAGAAAGGAATTTAAAATGACAGACATTCTCAGAAAAGAAGGAAGTTAGACTAGTTGGTTTGGACTTTCTGCATCAGTGTTTTCTGAGGCAATTTTCCCCCAATATTTAAGAAGAACCAGGCAAATTCTATAAAGTATGTCAAATATATGATGGAACTCTTTTTATTGACTTCAGTGGGCACATGGTATGGTCTCAGAGGACATCTGGAGTTAATCTGAATTAGCTGTCAGGGAACAACTATTCACAATCAGTGCCCTTGGACTAGAGTTATTACGATGTTCTAACAGTCTTCACAGTAGGAAAGTCAGTCATTTCTCCCTGCACATGCTCCCATCATCCTATCAGATAAATGACTTATAAAATCATTTAGGTTGGAAAAGACCTCCAAGATCATCAAGTCCAACTGATAAACCAGCACTGCCAAGCCCGCCACTAACCCATGTCCCCAACTGCCACATCTACACATCTTTTAAACACCTCCAAGGAGGGTGGCTCCACCACTGCCTTGGGCAGCCTGTGCTGGGTCTTGACAACCCCTTCAGGGGAGAAATTTTTCCTAATACTCAATGTTAAGCTCTAGAGTGTATCAAAAGTTACCAAATAAATTGTTACCTTGGTGGTACTTTTGCTATGGCACAGAGATTCTTCTCTGTGTTGTCTGAGATAAAAAGCATTAAAAATTATGTCAACAAACAAAATAATCCAAATATTCTGTGGGCTTGTCTATGTTACACTTGTGGCATTCTATGTGGAGGTCCTCAATTTAGCATTATCCAGGCTGGCCCCATAGTTGCTTGTCTCCTGATCTGCCATAGGCCCTCTGAAGGATTCTATGACCAAAGTGAAGGGGGAAAAATCTGAGGCTCTTACCAGTGACTCAAACTTCGTGTTTGAACCCATTCCCCTGTAAAGTCTGATCCCCACTAAGAAGAAAATGTGAGTTCCTGGAAACTTGGGTAAAATCACCGCTCCGAACTCTGCTATTTTTCTTGATGGCAGAACTAATTCATGAATGTCCTCATGACATTAATTAACAATGTAATTACTGTAAAAAATGAGCTGCAGCCAGCATCCGGCCATGGCCCTTGATCTTCCAGGCAGTTATAAATGTCTTATCTTTACTCTTCTGAGCGTTAACTTCAGTAGAAACATTTTTCCTGGGGAAGTTGACCATACACATGCTTCAAGGGTCCAGACTGTTATGATCTGGTGATGACCAGAGAGCTGTAGGCCATGAAATTCAGAGCCTGAGTGCAACAGAAGCATTGTCTTTCTGTTATTTTTTTTTTCTGCATTTTTATAGCTGCTCACTGGAGTTGAGTTAAAGAAAGTACCTGGTTTGTAATTTAGGATCTTATAGTAGAAATCATACTAGTTCTGTGTGTCCTTGCCTTCTTTGCAAGTTTTATTCTCATCAGATGTATTAAAAGAGAATTAAGGAATGCAACAGAACTCAAATGCATATAAACATAGCTTACATTATTCACACGAGGAACCTGAGAATAAAAATGCATAACTTTTTATTATTTTTTTAAATTTTTTTGTTAACCCTAATACCCTCCTAAATATGTCTGCACTGGCTTAATTTCATTTAGATTCAGCTTAATTCTGAGTTACTGCTTTTACAATCAAAAATTGCCCAAGAAAAGGAGAATTTCAATAAGGAACTTGGAAAAGTAAGAGAGAGATTTTTTTTCTGTCTCAGAGTTTTTACTACTGAGGCCACAGGCTGATGTTGAAAGACTTAAAGGGGCACTGGGAGATGGGATGAGCTTGAGGGTGTTGTTTTGTGTGCTGGGATGGAAGGGAATAGAGGGAATGAAATCAGGATGTTGATTGGGAGAGAGAATATGTGCAGTAAGAGAATGGGGCAGACAGATGGATGTGGGAGGACTGTGGGGAGATTTGTCAGCAAGGATGAGGTTGGGTTCCTGGTCTGGAAAGCTGAGTGTGCAGTTTTCGCAGCCGTTCTTGCTGACTTGCTCCGAGCTTTTTTGACATTATTATTAACTTCCACTGCATGTGGGGAAAATCTAGCTAGTGGTGGCTCTACACACATCTGTCCAAGGGTGTTTTCCTTCTTGTGTCCATAACTTCTCCTGCACGGGTGTAAACATGAAACAAGAGGTTGGTCCATTAAAAACTCTGCCAAACTGGCATTGGGCAGCATTTGGTGGAAGCCACATTCTCCCCAACCCGTGGCTGCTCCACCTGCTCTTATACAGCATTCCTACCATCAAAAGTCCTGACTCCAATAATCAGCTTCCTATTTCCTTTTTCATCTTCCTGCACTTGCCTCCTTCGGCTGGGACCCATGACTCCTGCTTCTCTCCACTCGTATTGCATTCCCAGGGTTCCTCCATCATCAAGCCTTCCACATTTTAGACACTGGTCGAAGTTTCCTCTGAGTTATTGTTGCTGTAAATCTGTTGGAGGGAGTGATGGTGGTCAAGACATCACCCAAGGCTACTCAGTGTCAGTGTTCCCTAAAATACCAGTGAGCTTCCTTTCCCAGAGAAAGTAGGGCACTGAAATGCTGAATATGAGCTACGCAGCTTTCAAAGATCCCGAGTGCTCCTTTAGCCTATAGCACAAACTCTATCCCCAGGGAATCTGTCTGACTCCAGGTCAGTAGTTTGACTTGAGACAGGATAAATCAGGTGCCAGGAGTGCAGGAAATATCCTCTTTGTATGTCTGACCTTAGAAAGGTGGATTTACAGCAGGTCCTGAGGATAGCTCTCATTTTGCTGGTTGTGCTCCCACGTCACACAGGACAGCTGTGGTCATGTAACTCCTCAAGCTTCCCTAAAAACCAGGGATGAGACTGTCACTGCTAAGTAACTGCTGTGCTGGACTCATTCTGCTGCTCTTTGTGGCATCTGAGCTGTGCAGAACATACAAAAGAGATGCTAAATGTACCTTGGTATTCTCTCTGTTTTTTCCTTAAGAAGATCCATTCTAAGAGTTTTATTCTCATCTAATGCAGTGCTGATGAGCCTGTTATCACAGGATTGGCCTCTCCTTTGTGGCATGGACATAACCAGGTTGAAAAACCAGTTGTAAACTGTTCATTTTTATTCGGTGATGTAATGGTTTGGATTTTTTCGCCGAATGTTCAAACTTTACAGTTTGCAGCAGCTTTTCCTCCCTCCACTCTTTCTATGAACAAAAGGGAAAGGGAGAAGGGGAAAGCTATTGAAATACTGAAATGATTAAAGTTGTATAAAAATATATATATGTATTTACACTTATACACAATTAGAATATTATGTACACAGAGGAAGGGACTTCGAACACTTCCCCCCACCCCGAAGGGAAAAGGGAAAGGAAAAAAAAATCAAAATAGATATACACAATAAGAGTCCGGGAGTAACTAATAAAGAACTAACAAAAGAAAATTTTACTACTCTCCTCGAGATAGCAGAATTGCACCAAGCGACCGCCGGCACTCTCCGCCTCCCAAGGTCCACAAGGCCTCACTGGGCTCCACTCCTCCACACGAGCAGAGCCGATAGCAGAGAACCTGCTCCCGAATTCACCGGAAAGAAAGGGCAGAGGCTTCTCCCTCTTCTTATTTATACTCTGTTTTACGTAAAAAATCGTATAGAATACTGGGAACATGACCACTTCCTCGGTTACAACCCGGTTACCAAGGAAGGTTTAGAATATTTTCTCCTTTCTTAACTGTTTTCCTGCTTTGCTTTAATTTTCTCCCATTTTTGGTGAAAAAATTTAAGCTGCTTTTTTTCCTCCTCTTTTTTAGGGGAGAGAGGTGGGCTTGCAGTATTTTTTTGCGCTTGCTCTCTACTATTTTCATCTACACAATTATTCTGACTGAATGCTGCCTCATGAAGGTGATCTGTGTGAGGGGAATAAATTCCTTTGCAGGAGTCTGATCAAGCTCATTCTGCTCTGTTTGGAGCATTACAATGGTGCACAATATCAAAGTAGTTCATACAAATGAGACTCAAATCACCTTTCTCTGCCTGCTTCACACACTTGTTTATGCCAAGGGAGCCATTTCATCTGGTCTCCATATTTTACATTTTTTTAAATTCTTTTTACTCATTCTTCTGCAACAGTCCTTAAAAAGAAATTTAAAAAAGCAAGCTCATGAGAATATCCAAACATCTATACTTTGTACTTTGAGTTTTCCTGATGTTTCTAGTCTTTGATCACAGGAGTGGATGTGACAGGTTTACTTGACTTCAGAGTCTCAGAGGGAACAAAAACATGTAGTGCAGCGTATTTGACATTAAAGTCCTGTACAGAAGTGAGCTCAGAGTCCTGGTGTTACTTCACATCCTGAGCCCAGTTTCGTTCCTTTTATGACTTTATTTCCTGGGTATCATCCTGTCTCTTTGTTGTTCAAGTCTCCCAGTCCATACGGATTGTTCCTGTTCTCCTTTCCTGTGTTTTTACCTACTGCAGCAAAACAGAAGAGATGTATTTTGCCAGTGAAAAGTCATTTGATTTGTGATTTGTGTTTCCTTGGCCCTAACCAAGATGAGATTCCACTATGCTGAGAGATGCACATACATCAAATTAGACTTTTTTTGGCCACTCGGAGCTATTCATCATGTTTCAGTATACATCAAGAATAGGCGAGTGAAGCTCAAATCAGCTTCAGTTCCCAAAATAGCCACACTGGGTAAGAGTCAGTGCTGGTCCTACCAGGATCCTGTCTTCTGCAGTGATCAATAGTCCTGCTTGGAGAAGTAATGTAAGAACAGTCAAATATAGAACGACCCTTCTACTGTATAATCTCCATGACAAATGGAGTGTCAGGAACTTCTCTGGATGGAGATGATATCTGCATTTAAATAGCTTTTGATGGAATTTTATCCTATGCTGGATCTTCAGTGCAATAATTCTCCTATCACTGCTTGATTCTTTTGGCTCACGTATACATTCATCCTCCCTAACAACTTATATAACTTATTTAATAAGGACAAGAATTCTCTTTTGTTTTAAACCTGCTGCCTCGAAAGTTTATTGGCATCCTGCAGTTTCTATGTTATGAGAAACAGTAAGTGTTATCTTCTCATCTTCTCCTGCAAAGGTGTGTGTGATTTTTAGATACCTTTATTGTACGTCTCTTCAGTTATCTCTTTTTCAGGCTGAACAAAAACAGTTGGAAAAGTCATCCTAGATAATTGTTACCCACGTTTTATTGACTAAATAAAACAATGGCGCCTGTTAGTTTGTGGGAGGTCTGTCCTCGTACTGGAATTAATCTGTTTTTCCTAAGGAATCAGGTGATAGGAAAGAGCAAATGCTTATCATATCTGCAGATGGCAAACATGATAAGAGTGGGAGCACCCTCTGCAGGGCAGAAGTAGAATTAAGAATTATTTTAGCAAGTGAGAGATTTAATTTGACGGAAGATAAGCTAATAATAAAAATAATAATTTTTAAAAATCCGTATCTTTGCATTTAGGTAGAAACAGTTATTTGTACAAGTCCATCATGAGGGAGTTATTTGGGGTGATGTATAGAATTAAAGCTGAAAAGCTGAAAACAAGTCAGTAAAGATTTGTAGCAATGAAAAAGACAGCTGTCAGACTACTCTATATGAAAAGGCAGGTAACCTGGCGTGGCTTAAGGTGTGTGTTCTCACCTGTATCTGGCTTTGGTACAGGACACAGCTGGAGTACAGTGTCTGGTATTGATCATCTCTTTTAAAGGATGATGTCGATTATTTTGAGATCCGGGAGGAGTTCAGTAAAAATTATCATAAAAAGAAAGATTGAAAAAATGTGCAGCTTTTCCATTTAAGATACTTAAAGGTAAGAGAAAACGTGGTAGTAACTATCAAAATAAATAAATATTCACTGCAAGACAATAAGCTTTCCTCCTTGACCACTTGTGGAGACAAATAACAGGGAATAGAACAGATTTAACGTAAGAAAAAGGCCTTAAGAAAGCACTGACAACTCACACAGTAAATCCCTGGCATCAGTTTCCTGAACATTGTAGAGACAGAGTATTTCTACCACTAGGGTTTTTAAGGACAAATCAAACATCTGTCGGGGGTGCTTAGGTCTAATTGATTCTGCTGTGGAGCAGAGATGGACTAAGATGACCTCTTGAGATTACTTTCAGTATTCTTTTCTCTCTGGGTTTTTTTTTCTTTCCTCTGGATCTGTTGAATTATAAATGCATTAAATGCTGCTTGGATAGATTATTGTTTAATATTTAGTTTCGTTAAAGAATGACATAGAAACTGCAATTGAAAATCTAGTTAAAAAAGAAGAAGAATTAAACATAAGCAGGCTAGCCGTGGAAGAAAGCCAGAGAGAAACGAGAGAAGTATACAAGATTAAAAACAAAACAACAAAAAACCCCAACAACAACCAGACCAGCTAAAGAAGTCACTTACTGATGGACCTTAGTTTAATTTATAACAATCCAACTCTAATGTTCAGTCATCGCACTGTCTAAAAACTCTTCCTCTGCTCTGTAGAACAGAAAGATGACGAGGTCAAAAGAGCCCATTCAGCAGTCAGCCAAAACTACTGGGAAGCTCAAGGACGATGTGGTAATAGCTTGTATTTGTCTGTACTGCTTCTGCAAAGTTTCCACCAGCGCCTTTAGACAGAAAAGGGGTGCTCCTGTCATTGGGTGGCCCTGCAGCAGGAAGGTCACTTCATGTCAGAGCTGGTTCCTTTCTTGGGGACCGTAAGGAATTGCTTCCCCACTCTGTATTTCTCCCCCCTCGTAGATAAGAGGGCAAAGACACCTGTCTCAGATGGTTGTTTGAAGTTTTCAAATGAAAGCTGCAGCATAACAGAAACTCTTTTCACTTTATTTTAAAAAATCTTGTATGAAGCTCAGTTAGCAGTAAAGAGTTTATTACTAACAGGAATGAAACGTGGGCCAAACATGATGCTGCAATTGGCCAGCTGAAAAATCATCCAGAGACTGTGAAGCTGATGGAATGAGGCAAACGGGAGATCAACGGCAAACCTGACATCGTGAACACCGAGAACTGCAGATGCAAATTCGTGAGTGCAAGGAAGCTTGACAGTGTTCCTTCTCAGTATGAAATTCTGTGCTCATCTTTTGTTACACAAAGTACTAGTCGTGGAGGATGATTAAATATAAACACCGCAGAGCAAACCCAGCCTTTTAAATGAGCGTGTGCGGGCTGTGTTTAATTTAGGAGACAAAGAGGAATATCCAAGGGCAAGGCACCTGCCTGAGGCATAATCACTATCACGTGTCTGCTGCATTCAGTCGGGGATTGTAGGAAAAGGTTTCCCTGCCGCGTGAAGGGGGGCTGTAATGCAGGTGAGATGTGGAACAGGACCGCGAATGTGGAAGAGATGCTTTTGAAAATATTCTGTACAGCTCTAGGGCCCTTGGCTATCAGCTCCATCTGATCATATCTGTCTGGTATCAAAAGACTTCCCTCAGGAAAAAAAAATTATCTGAGTACTGGTAGAGCTGGTCCATCATGAATGAGTCCGCCCAAATTTGCTGCTCTGGCTGTTCTCAGCATCCTCATCCACTTTATTTGGTAGCACATACACAGCTGGCTTGTGTTGATTTTGGCATCTGTTAAAATTTGTTCAACAAAGTGAAATGGATGATGTCGTTGAAAGAAAAGATGTCTTTTTAAATGTCAGAGGAAATGTCCAGAGGAATACAATGACCTTTATATTTCAATAAGCTAAAACTCATTTTATTCTTCCTGATCTCTCTAGAAACAGTGAAACTCTTTGGAAAATATTTAGAAAACTGTGGTAATATTCAGTTATAATTATTTTTTTTTCACAGAACAACGTGCAGATAAAAGAAGATATTTTTGCAGTGAACTCTGAAGCAGAAAACCTCAAGTCAGAATAGGCTGATGGTGTTTCACAGTAACATGTTAATAACTACTTCAAAAGAAAAAAGGTGACATTTTTAAAGAATATCTTTCAGTTCTTATGTCTTTTTTTTTTGGCACAGCAATTTACCCCATTTTAACTTTTAAGTCTTTGTAGATCTTCTTCTGAAGGGATAGTCACAGGAGAGCCTTATTCAAAAGATGATTTCAATTTTCTATTGTACTTGTTTGCATAAATATATTTCAGTTACCATGTAAAAAATAAAATTGCATTTTGCAAATAAGACAGTCCCATTTTTTAAATAATGAGGGGCAAAGTATTGAACCTCTGTTTTCAGCTATAAAAAAAATTGGCTATAAACCCAGTTTTTTCTGATATTATTCCTTTTGCTGGTCTGATAGTTAAACTTCTCTTAAACGTGTACTTTATAATGTTCTTGCTGCTTTACATTCAGCTCATCGGTCTTGTAATATTTTTCCAGCTGGGGATTGCCTTCATTTTGAACAGGAATTAAACCAAACTATCATGTAAAAAAGTTCTTCACCAATTGTTCTGTTAGAAAGGCAAACTTCGGGGTTTTTTTGTGGAAGGATTGGGTACTTGAGAAAGTACCTGCAGAACTACAGGTCTAGTGGCCAGTCAAGCAGTGGGAAAACTAGATATGCAGATAAAGTTTCTTAACATTTCGTGAGGTTGTTTTTTTCTTTTTCATTATAAGAAAAAATAAATTGTGTCATTACAGGAATTTCTGGAAAATGAGCAGGAAATACTGAACATGGTGACAGCTCTAACAAAAAAAAAAAATTCCACAATGAGAGGAAAAGATCAGTGATGGTAATAGCAGGCTACAAAACAAGAATGGAAGGACTGGATTCTCTGGTTGTCAAAAAAAGAGAAGCTATTTTATTTTATTTTATTTTTCGCTCTTTTTTCCCCCCATCCAAATCTATTAATTCATAGCAGTTTTCATCAGGAATTGTAGTGAAGGGACAAAGGGGAATGGCTTCAAACTGAAAGAGAGTAGAATTAGATGATAAATTAGGTTAGATATCTGAGGGTGGTAAGGCCCTGGCACAGGTTGCCCGGAGAAGCTGTGGATGCCACATTCCTGGAAGTGTCCAAGGCCAGGTTGGACGGGGCTTGGAGCATCCTGGGGTAGTGGAAGGTGTCCCTGCCCATGGCAGGGAGTTGGAATTAGAGGTACATTTATTAGAAGAACGAGGAATACTTTATAACACAACCTGGATACAATCATCTTTAATTTCCACTTTCTGAAGGGCTGTGATAATAACAGTGCGGGGGCTGTAAAATAGTCTGAGCATTGCTGATCTCTCCAGAACTGCGTGTTTGCTTTTCCACAAAGGATAAATAAAACCAACAGACCTCAGCTACTGCAGCTTGTGGTTGAGTGGTTATCACTGCAGGACTATCTGGTTAATTAATGTTTATGTGGTTTAGAATTTTAGTATAAGCAATTTTTACTTCTGTTTCCATTTAAATGAACAATATTGTATATTACTGTCTTGGGAAGGGGTGATATCACACAGGGCACATACAAAGTGCTTGCTTCAGAGCCTATTTAACTCAAATCCTGTAGATATCATAGAATCACAGAATGGTTTGTGTTGGAAAGTACCTCAAAGACCACCCAGTTCCAAACCCCTGCCATGGGCAGGGACACCTTCCACTGGACCAGGTTGCTCAGAGCCCCATCCAACCTGGCCTGGAACACTTCCAGGGATGTGAACAGTTGCCAGATACCTGCTTTACTTGTTGAGTCACAGAGATCCCGTCTGTAATGTGTCACAGGCCTGATCACTGTATGACCATCATATTATTACAGAATGTGGGTTTTTGTACATTAAAGCTGAAAGGCAATGGCTTACAGGTTACTTTGGAATCATTGGGTCTGGATAATGTGATCAGGAACCAGGGAGAGAAATGATGGATTTATAGAAGGGAATGTCCCTGGAGAGGAGTCAGGCAGAGAAGGGAAAGATAGTGAACGTACAGCAGAAGAGAATCCTGCTCCATCTGAAAGCCAGGGCCAGTATTTTCTGTGTGAAATATTCAGGGCAGGTTTCTTCACAGGGAGCCAGCATAAACACAGTGCTTGGTCATTCCAGAGTGTATCTGTCTTTGGCTGCCATTATATATATATTTTTTTAATGTTACTGAGAAGAAGGGGATAAAAAGACTTTATTAATTTGTATTTCGCATTCCAAGTTTGGCTAAAGCACTGGAGCCAAGCTGTAAGGACAGTGGTTGGGGATGCCAGGCAAGGTCCATGGGGTGCACTGCCTTCCCGTAAGCTCTCCTTTTAATAGAATCCCTCATCCTGCTTTCAAAAGGAACAGATAACTCTCTAGAACTAGCAAAAAATGTACTCTTTACTATAGCTGATGTTACCTGGGAGTTGTTGTTACTCTTTTCAAAAACAAGATACAGCCCAACATTTAAACCCAATGCATACAGTCCACAGAAACGCACATGAAAGAGGAACAGTCCTTAGATGTGGTGTTTTGAATTTTAACCCCTTACCTTTAGAACTGTCCTCTAGATCAGTGCCTGCAAATTATATATTGTACATTGCAGTATAGACAGCATTTTATTTCCTTATGATGACCAATTACTTCCTTAATCCCTAAATGCAACACAGAGAGAAAACTAAGTCTGTCAGGGGAGATTTGACTCAGCAAGGCCAAACACTCACTTCTGAGCAGCCTCAGGAGTTTTAACAATATTTATCAAGGTGTTCACTTTAGGATTTTGATGAATGCACAGCAGAGATAATGGCATTTCATTAGGGAGACAAGGAATCTCCAATTCTTTTTATTAACCCGACTACCAAGAAAAGAAAACCTTTAATCTGATCTATTTAATGCTTTCCAGTTACAGGTCTCCATACACAAAGCTCACAGAGCATAAACTATACTTTATAGAGAACTTTACAGTGCATTTCTTCTCCTTTTACCCAGCAGTCAGACCCAAACATCATGAGGAATCATGCACAACATGTTTTATCTTTTGATGGAAGGAAGAAGACAGTCTGTTTCCACCGGTGGGAGATAGAAACTAGAGTATGTGATGAGAAAAAACAAGCTCTCTGGGCAGATTCAAGCTCTATTTTTTTTAATTTAAAGTCTATTGAAAACCAGGCTCTGTTGTTTTATTCGAATATTGTATTAGGAAATGAACATACGCAAGCAAACCGCTCTACTAGAACGTGTCACAAGCTCTTTATACAGATTCACAGCGATAAATAGATACAAAGACATTCCCTTTGATCTATACCAGATACTTATGAGGAATACAAAGTGCAGCTTTTTGATATGACACAGTCTCAACCAGAGGGTGTTTCACCAAAAGTCTGGTGCATCAACAACTTCCTTTAGAACAGAAGTTTCCAAGGCATGACTAAATTGCTTAATCCAGATCACTGTGGGGACGTTGTTGGCACAGGCTCCTTTTAATGTCCATTTCCCCCTTCCGAGAGGATGCGTGATGGCTCCGTGTACTTTGCTGTCATCAGGTAAAAGAGGGCAGGGGCAGGAACCAGGGCAAGCAATGGCAGGTCCTGCTCAAGCTTATCCAGTTTGGAAATGGAGATGATTCCATAGGCATGAAGCAACCAGTGGCTGAAGAGGACAACCAGCCTTTTCTTCCTCACCAGAAGATCCTTGAAAGACTTGTAAAATAAAACACAGCATCCTGTTAGCATTCAGCCTGTTCTCCAGTTCCTGACATTTAAGAGATGTGATAGGCAGAACACAGGGACTGTATGAAGGCTGCTGTGTTTGAGCCCTTCCAGCACCAGTGCACCATGAGAGAGAGGGAAATCTCAACGGAGCTTCCTCCAGCCAAGAGGAGAAGGCATAAAGGAAGAGGCTTAAATGCACAATACACTGCTGAGAAAAGGCAAGAGACAAAGCGGTCTCTGCTCACTCAAGTCTTTCATAATCCGAGTTTTAACACAGGAAACACGTTTACCCACCTCCACTTCAGAAGCAGACATGTAAACAGCCAGAGTGACCAAGGACAACACCAGTACGATGTATGGGAAGGCGTAATCTGAAGGCAAACATGGAAGACATTAGCAGGAAAAATGCACGATTTACGCTTCAGAGAAAGTTTTCCCACGTATAACCACAGGTAGGAAGTAAACTGAGCTACTCCAGCCCATCTCTCATCAGTACATCACACGTGCAGAGCAATAGGGGTCAGCCAAGCACAACTCCACAACAGCTCTCACTGAGGTTTTCAAACTTCTACTGCTTCTTGGTGGAGTTACTGTACACTTAAACCACGAATTGAAAAGGGCAGATAATAAGAAAAGTAGTCAGGCTGAGAGGGGATTTTGTGGCACCTCTCCACATGTGACAAGGATGCTGGAAGCTAAACCAAAAATACCCTATCTTCCCAAACCTGTATTGTAATCCATCCCAACATCAGACAAACTCTGCCTTAGCAGAAAGTGGAATTAAGTTCCTCTGAAATAATTTCCTCTCATAACCCACTCTATTCCTTTTTTTTTGGGAAAGGGACGGTCTCTAGCAGCACTGGCTGAGGCAGGTATGTCAGGAGCCTGGTGAGGTCAGGGCTGCTAATGAGCAACCTTTTCAGGTCAGACTCCACACAATAATCTTAAACTGTCCTTATTGCCAAAGCAAAAAGTGCCCCTTCCCTCCCTCCCATAAATCACTTCTTAGTGTGCATTTACAGGTATGTTTGTGAGTGTTATTAGGAGAGAACTCACAGAGCAGGCCTCCTCCCACAGCCTGCAGCACGGTGAGGATGGGGAAGAAGTACAGTGCTGCGTAAATGCTTTTGAATCGATCAGATTTTCCCAAGCCACAGGCAATTTTCTTAACCAGGAGAGGCCGAAGGAGCATCATTAACACAAGGCAGAAGGCGTAATATATAAACACAATGGTGTACCTGGGGAGAAAAAAAAAAAATAGAAATTCCTTCAAATGTGCAGTTTTCTCATGGAGATTCAAGCCACAACCAGGGAATTTGGGGTTAGTCAGTGAAGTCTAAAGAACTTATAACCAAAGGACATGAACACAGAATGATGGGCTCACTTTTCCAAGGGGGAAATGGTCAAGATGTGGCAAAGGAAAAGAAAAAAAAGGAGCTTTGAGCTTCACAGCTAAATAGTGAGAGGATGAGAGGACATAGTCCCAAACTGTGCCAGGGAAGGTTCGGGTTGGACATCAGGAGGAATTTCTTCACAGAAAGGGTGATAAAACATCGAAAGGGACTGCCCAGGGAGGTGGTGGAGTCTCAGTCCCTGGAGGTGTTTAAGGAAAGACTGGACATGGCACTCAGTGTCCTGGTCTAGTTGACAGGGTGGTATTGAGGCACAGGTTGGACTCAATGATCTCAGAGGTCTTCTCCAGCCCAGTTGATTCTGCGATTCTATTTGATAACCTGAGCTGTGCCACCTTCTCTGGTTACTCAGAAACTCATTAAGTGGTGCTAAACATTTCACACATAAAACATCTCAATGCATCAAAGACTTCAGGGGTTTGATCCTCATTGATCTGAGCTGTATTTGAACACTTTTGGCAGCTTTGAGAAGAGGCACAGACACAAACACAGCTGTATTAAAAGGGAGGGACAGACAGGAGCACAAAAGCCTTCACACTCACAGCGGGTAGACAGCCTCATGGGTGCAGTGCACTGTGGTGATGTAGTCAGGGCTGGGGTTGTAGAGCATCGTGTACCAGTCCGAGAGCTTCTTCACCCTGCAGGAGCGGATGTGCAGGGACCCCACGGGGTCACTGACCAGCAGGGTGACCACTGCTGCAATGCTGCACTCCAGCAGGGCTGTGATGTGCTGCAGCAGCGCGCTGGAGCTGAGGAGGAACACCCAGAGTTAATGTTTTTCTAACTCTACAGGAAATCTAAACACCGACTGAAAAGCGGAGGCCTGTGCAGTACAGAACCTCCTGCAGAATTAAGATTCGCTGTGACCAAGGTTAGGGCAGCTCTGCTTCGATAAATTCAGTTATTTGAAGCTGAGTGTGAAAACTCATTTACAAGCTCAGATGGTTTGGTGTGTAAAATGTAAATGGACAATGAAAGCAGCAGTGAGGATAACACACCACGTGTCTCAGAAGGGGTAACGTTACACATGATATAAGCAACATTTTCAAAGAGGCAAGTCCTTTTTAAAGACCATTCCTGGAGGTGTTTAAAGGCAGACCGGATGTGGCACTTAGTGCCATGGTCTAGTTGCCAAGGTGGTGTTGGGTCACGGGTTGGACTCGATGATCTTTTTTCCAACCTAACTGATTCTGTGATTCTGTATATATTCATGTATGAAACTCTCCCAGTCCCCTATGTTTTCAGTGTTTAGAGAATCACAGAATGGTTTGGGTTAGAAGAGACCTTAAAGATCATCTTGTTCCAGCCCCCTGCCATGGGCAGGGACAATTTAGTACACTCCAGTTACTACTTCTTAGAAGTTCTAGTCCAGCACCCAATGTCCCCAAGTTCTAGTCTAGCACCCAGTGGCCACATGGCAGCTGTGGTTTAAAGGGTTTAAAAGGGTCTAAACGCCTTTTTAACAGAAATTCCTTGATGTGTCATGCTGATGTAAAGGTCACAGTGGCTCTGCTACCAGGACCAAAGCCCAGAATACATATTCCCAAACAGAGAAGTCAAACCCATTCTCTTGCACTGACCAGGGCCTCTGTGGGTGGGAAGTCTGCCCCAGGATCGAGGGGATGACACAACCCACGGCTTCTGCCTGGTGGGAAACCCAATCCAGCCCAAAGTGGCAGACGGAGTGGACATCACCACATTAAACAGATACAGACCATGCCCCAAGGGCAGTGACTGGCAAAAAGGATCTGCAGGACTCTTACATTAGCAAATAAATCCCCCTCCAGCTGCTCAAAGCTTATGTGCTACTTTATCAGTTCAAGCAACAGCCAGCCTGGATGGGGCTTGGAGCAACCTTGTCTTGTGGAAGGTGTCCCTGACCATAGGAAGTGTGAAAATAGATGGTCTTCAAGGGCCCTCCCAACCCAAACCACTCTGGGACTCTAAGAACTGCTGGACAGTTCCGCTCATCGTCTCTGACTGATCACTCATGGACACAAGATTTCCATTTTTAAACAACATGTGTACAGAAGGGGCACACAAACCTCTTCTTTCCGGAGTACCACTCAATAAAGAACCAGTGTAAGACCAGGGGCAGCATGGCCATGAAGCCGAGGTAGAGCCAGTCATAGCGGTCTGGAGATCCTGTACATTCCCTGCAGATCTTGTTGTCATCGGTCCTCTGACCTCTGGGACACACCTGCAGAGAGCAGAGATGGGATTCACCACCCGAGGAACAACAGCACGTGACCGCAGTTCCTGGACAAACAGCTTGAGGCAGTACCGGGGCAAGAAACTGATCAGAGTTTTAAAGAGATGAAACAAAAAACATCAGTAATGTCTCAGCTTACGCTGGCCCTGCTCTGTCTGGGTCCTACTTCTTGATATAAATAAGGGTGAAGCATGATTCAACTTACCCACCAGGCTGCTCACAACCACTGTCCCCCAGTTTCTTGCCCTGAATCTTGCTCTCCCTCAAAAATAAAATCCAACTAAATCCGAGTGATTTCAGCACAGCTCTCCACCCCATCCCGCCCTGTTCCAGCTTTCCCAGCCCCTCTGCTCAGCTCGGGTTTAGGACCGAGCCTCCAGCACCTCCTTCGGGGGACGTGTCACGGAGCAGCTCCCGTTTCGCTCAGGGAACTCTGCCGCCCTCGACGGCCCCAGCGCCCCGATCCCGAGGGGATCGACCCCATCTCACGGCAGGACCCGCCCCAGCCCGAGGTCGGGGCCACCCCGTGCCCGGTCCGTGCAGCACTTACCCCGCAGTCCCCGTAGGTCTCCAGGGAGCCGTTCACCGACAGGACGGTCCTGCCGCAGTACAGCCCGAGGCAGGCGGGCTGGATGTCCACGGCTGCGGGGAGAGCGCGGCAGACAGGGGGCGTTACCGACAGGGGCACCGAGCCCACCCCAACACCATCCCCACCGCTACCTCCACCCTCTTCCCCATCCCCATCCTCATCATCATCCCCGTCCCCAGTCCCGGCCCGTCCTACCGGCGCGGAACATCGCGGTTACCCGGCAACCGGCCCTGCACGGCACTTCCGCCCCGCCGCTTCCGCTTCCGCCGCGGGACCGGCCCCGCCCGGA
>VZRE01014639.1:191719-228691 GCA_013396775.1 Cephalopterus ornatus
GGGGCCGCGGCGGCGGGGGCGGCGGGGTGGTCGGCGGCGGCGCTGGCCTCGCAGGCGGCCGCGCTGCTGCTCATCTTCGCCCTCTCGGCGCTGGGCAACGGGGCGGTGCTGCTGGTGATCGCCCGGCACCGGCAGCTCCGCACGGTCACCAACGCCTTCGTGCTGTCGCTGTCGCTGTCGGAGCTGCTGGGCGCCCTGCTCTGCCTGCCCCTGGCCTTCCTCAGCCTGCTCAGCCGCCCGCCCGGCGCTTGGCTCTTCGGGCAGCGCCTGTGCCTGGCCAGCGCCGCCCTGCATGCCGGGCTGGGCATCGCCGCCACGCTCACCATGGCCCTGCTCTCCTTCGACCGCTACTGTGCCATCGTGCGCCAGCCCCGGCACAAGATGGGCCGCCGCCGCGCTGCCCAGCTGCTGGCGGCCGTCTGGCTGTGCGCCCTGGCGCTGGCCGGGCCCTGGTACGGGCTGGCGGGCGAGGGGCATCGCGAAACCCGTCACGGCGCCTACCGCTGTGTCTACGTGCTGCCCTGGGGCTCCTCGCGGCTGGGGCCGCCCTACGGCGCGGCCCTCATCGTGCTCTGCTACCTCCTGCCCTTCGCCGTCATGTGCTTCTGCCACTTCAACATCTGCCGGGCGGTGCGCCTGGCCGAGAGCCGCGTGCGGCCCCTCACCACCTACGGGCACCTGCTGCGCGCCTATGGGGAGATGCGCACGGCCACCACCGTCCTCATCATGATCGTCTCCATCATCTGCTGCTGGGGGCCCTACTGCGTCCTGGGGCTGGCTGCCGCCGCCGGCCACCTGCCCTTCTCGCCCACCATGGACGCCGTGGCCAGCGGGATGGCCTGGGCCAACGGCGCCATCAACCCCCTCATCTACGCCGCCCGCAACCCCAACATCTCCGTGCTGCTGCGGCGCAGCCGGGAGGGGGGCTACAGGACTCGGAACAACATGGTTGCCTACCTGTCGGTCCCGGGCCGCCAGCTGGAGCCCCGCAGCCGGGCTGACCGTGTCCGGGAACGCTACATCAATCGGCACAGCGGCCCCCCTGGCAGCGCCCTGTCCTCCTCCAGCCCGGCGAGCGGGGGAGAGGTGGCCATGTGGGCCTGCAAGACTCCTGCTGTGCTCTTCTGTCGGGATGGGCAGCCAGACACCATCTCTGAGGCCACCTTGAAGACCAAAGCAGGCACCATCGACACCAGCCTCTGACGGGACAGGGGTTCAGGACAGAGGCATTGGACCCCGGGGCTGTCTCCCAGAGGAAAGGCGGGGAGAGTCACAGTGCTTGGAGCCCTTTGCAGCCAGACTACCGGGAAACTGGAGGAATGGGACTGCTCGCGAGCCATAGTGCGGTTTTCTTCTCCATTGTGTGAGCTCTGGTTTGGTGTACCAGACTGTGAGCAGCGAGAGCGCCACAGGGAAAGGAAGCCTTTTCCTTTCAGCAGGCCTGATGCACTGGTGGCAGCCTCTGAGCCCAGCCAACACAAGAGCTTGACAAAACACTGTTTGCTCCAGTCCTGCAGAAAGTGCCACAGTGAAGTTCTGAGGCCAACACACCACTGCAGCCCAAACTGACTGACTGACTGTGTGAGCTGTTTGTTAAGTGCCGAAAAAGCAATTGAAAGCCGAGCACTGGCAGCTGGAAGACACTCTGAAAATACCACACTGTGAAAAATGCATCATGGCAGGATAATGTTGCTTTAACTCATTATATGTGGAAGTGCCAATAGTTATAAAGTCATGTAAGACTGTAAGACAAGCTAAAAAAGTGATCTATTAAGGTTATTTTTGTTTTTATTTAAACTCGGAAGCATAACAAAACAGTAATTTTGAAAGGGAAGATGTCTGATACTGGGAGGGAAGGAAAGGAAGATGAAACCTCAGTTGTCAGAATTTCAGTGGCCTTTTCTGGTTTGTTTTTTTTTTTTTTTTAGGTACAGTCAACTTTAAATACTGTGAATATGAGAAACATGAGTTCCTCAGACAGACTGAGTAAAAGTGTTTGACCATAGACTGTGCTGTCACTGAGTTTGTGCCCAAGGTGTGTGTTTTCTTTTTGAGCTCATCCGAAGTGTCTCTTGTCTCTGAGAGTTTAACTGTGTTTAGAGAAGCCATGTGGGAGAGGTATTGGAAAGGAGAGGTGAAGCAATACCACGTGCTCCCTGTGTGCTCTTCAGCATGTGAAAATATGAAAATATGCAGAGAACAGGTATTATTATATTGATGGCAGCAGTCTATTGGAGTATAATATATAAAAAGCAGCTCTGTTTGCTTTTGAAAAAGAAGGAAAATATAACACAATAGAAGTGAGGTTGTGTGGCATAAATTTGTATCAATTTATCAGTGTTATCTTTTTGTTCGAAGGCCTAAAGCCTTAAATTAGTATTTTGAATCAGAAACTAAGATTGGGCCTTCCTTTGTTTTTGCCACAGTTAAGTGTGAGAGGTGGGCAGCGTTTTTCCTTGTACAGGCTTTAAAAATACAATGTTTCAGTTTTACCCGGTTTTTCAACTGTTTGTGAAGCGAGTAAACACACTGTCATTATTTTGTGAGACAAGAAATAAATTGTCTTTTATGCAGGAAATGAAAGTGTTTCAGCCTGTCATCATTCTCAGGCCAGCCTTGAGAAGGGATCTCCTCTGAAAAATTACCAAATGAATGATAGTAGAGAGACATAATTGTTTGTGAAATTTTAGTGCAGCTGGTTTCCATGCTCTAAGCATTACTGTAACTTTCTTCTGTGATGCTCCTGAAGTCCACTAGGAGAACATTTGACCCTTAACTACTCAGCACTGCTACTTTGCCCTGCAGCTACTGGATTTTGCAAGTTGAGCAGTGTTTTCTTGCTGTTTCAGAGAGAAGCTGTGCAGAAAACCCACAGCTTTTCACAGGAGCTGTTTGACAGCAAGCGAACACTGTTGGCTTGTTGGAAGGGTGTGACAGGAATTTCTGGCACACCTGCCCTTCCACAGCGAGGCATGGCTAGTGTAAATGGGAAAAGGTGGTTGTGAATGGTGAGATTAGATTTAACTCTTACCTAGGTAGTTGCAGGGGGTAATAAGGAGGTTGGTGTGGGATAATTTGTCATACAGATCATGTGGCTAAAAGCCCCTGGAAAGGGGCTTCCCTCAGTGCTTGGCTCTGGCCACCTTCCTTGTCCCTTCTGTCCCCACCACCCCAGCTGACTCTTGCTAACTAGCTCAGCCACTAAACAACCATTGATTCCCTCTTTTAACTGATGGTTTAGTTTTCTACAGATTTGATGCCCTGACCAGTGCACCACAGGCCAGATAATCTTCTCTGTGGCAGTTCCTTCTGGCAAGGGCAGGACTGGGGGTGCCAGAACTGAGTTTGACCGTGAAGTGTCACAGGAGCTGCTCCAGGAGTGGAACTATCACAGCTAGAAGGTGGTAGTGAAGCTGGAGCAATATTTTAAAACTTTTAACAAGCATTGGTCAGTGCCCATATGTTAGTATTGTACGTGAAGAGTTGAATGAGGACAGCAGGCTGTGGTCTTGGAGTCATCACACATTTCTGTGAAACAGGCTGTATTCTTGACTAGATCCTTTTTGACATGGACCTGCTGCAGCTCCAACAGAGAGCCAGCTTGTGTTTTAAAGCTGTGACTGTCCCATACTTCTCATAATCTTAGAATCATAGAATCATTTCAGCTGACCTTTTAGGTCACTGAGTCCAACTATTACCCCAGCACTGCCAAGTCGACCACTAACCCAGGTCCCCAAGTGCCACATCTACACATCTTTTAAGTTCCTCCAGGGATAGTGACTCTAACACTTCCCTGGGCAGCCTGTTCCAGTGCTTGACAACCCTTTCCATGAAGAAATTTTCCATAATAAACAGTTTAAACCTCTTCTGGTGCAATTTGAGGCATTTTCCTCTTATCCTGTCACTTGTTACCTGGGAGAAAAGACTGACGCCCACCTGGCTCCACCCTCCTGTTAGGGAGTTGTAGGGAGTGAGTGAGAAGGTCCCTCCTGAGCCTTCTGTTCTCCAGGCTAGACACCTCCAGCTCCTCATATCAAAGCTGCTCCTCGTATCACAGCACTACTACTGAGGTCCACAGGTCTCTACAGCTACATTTTTAAAAGTATGTTTTAAAAAACCCAACCAAAGTGTGAGGGGTCTTAAATAAACCACAACCAGCAGAGAGATTCCCACACAAACCATGCCAAAGGCTGCCGGTTGCCTGCCAAAATGGTACTTTAAATGCTGCCGTGCCCCAGCTGTGCTCAAGGTTTTTGTCTCTCAGGCAGCGCTACAGAGTGGGCGAAGAGGCCTTTGCCATGCTAGCACACAAACCAGGCTGTCAGTCTGTCCCTGTACCTAAAAATAGCTCCATGTATTTATCTGTGAGAAAGAAACCAGAGGATTAATTCACTGTTTAGCTCTGAAAACTCTGCCTGTGGTCACAGCTGCTTGTTCCCAGGTGAGAAAACATTGCAAGGCGTGGCCCCTGGCCAAGCCACTATGGGACATCACCCCCACATCTCTCATGTGCCCATGTTGGTGTCACCCTGCTTAGAGAGCCTCTTTCTTTGGGCTGAAGAACTCAGAAGGCAGCAAGGCACTGAGGTTGTAGACACTGCAAAGCTACCTCTGAGGCTCCAACCCTCCAGCCATGGCTCTTTCCTTTTTCTTCCCTTGAGAGGAACCTGGACAAAGTGAATTCCAATCTCATTTCCACAAGGATATCGGGACACTTTTTAGTTCAAAATTCATGTGGGTTTGTCAGTGCAGAATATTTGGCATAAGAGACATAGCAGTTAACATGATTTGAAGACCAGTTCAACCCTGAATACCAGTGACATCATTAGTCAAAGACAAATTAAAATGAGCCCTTGGGCTCTTAGTCCCTTGTTGACTTTCCAGCATACTGACCCTCAGTCTAAGAGTGCCCTGTTATTTGGCAGTGATACACATGCCACTGATTTAACTAATGCATTATATCTTAGAAGTAAAATATGATCTTGATGAATGACAAGCATTTTAGAAGGTACTGCTCCAACTGCAAGCGAGGGGTGGTTTTCCTTCTGATTTAATAATCAGATTCATTTAAGTCGTTATTTTCCACTCCCTTCCTAGTCTCTGGATGAAGTCTCTGTTCAAAACAAATGCTGTGCGCATAATTTATGAACTGTGAACAATTAGCAGCCCAATTAACAGCATTTATAAGTGACAGTCTGATAGGCTGTAATACCTGTCATCAATCAGCAAAACCGGGATAGCTTGGGCTTAAGATCCACAATTGCTGCTTCTCTTTCAGCACTGGTGTTGGTTTGTGTATCCAGTAGATGCCAGCAGAGACCTAAACACAGCTTTTCCACTAATGATTCAAAGAAAAACCTCTCTCTGTTAATGAGATCAGCCACTTTGCCTTCAGGACTGCTGCATCCCAAATACAAGCATTCAGAGTAAAGGTTGCAGCTGATGCAGTGAAAGCCCTAAGGGCACTCTCCAAAACCCAGTCTGAAAGACAGATTCAACACATGCTGCTCCTTGCAAGGTTTGAGTAATGAATAATTTGGAAAGCACATCAGAAGAGTTTGATTTTGTGCAACACTGGCTAATTAACGGCTGTGCTGCACATGCTCCAGAGCTGCAGAAGCTGCAGTTGGAGGCCTGGTGAGATGAGTCCTGATGCTGACAGGGTGCTTAGTTCAGCAGAAGAGCTGCCTCTTCACTCCAACTGCTTTTGTATTTTTATATAGTGACTCTGATTGTTAACAATAAATAGTAGGTGCACATCAAGATCTGCAAAGAGTTGCAGAGCCACAAGGGAGTAACCAAGCACCAGAAGAATAAAATGGTCCCAAATCCTGCAGGAGGAGTAACCCGCAATGGGATCTAGGCCTAGGTGACCCCATGCTGAGCTGTGCTATGCTGGCTGGATGTGGGAAGACAAGGCTCTATCCATACCATGGCCAGCCCTCTTGCTGTTCCCAATTTGCAAAGGAGCAATGGGTTTCTCACACCATGCTGCTGGCAGGGCACTGCCTGGGTCTTGAAGCATCTACAGTCACCCCAGCTGAACTGCTTAGGGAGCAGCTCCGCGTCTCTAGATGTTTTTTCCTAGGAAATCACCACTGCAAGGAGCAGGAGGAAAAGTGATGTGGAGAGGCAGACTGTAAATCCCCCTCAGTGGCATGAAATGGATGAGTCACTGAGGAAATCAAAATGAAAGTAGCAGAAACCCCAGGGTGCAACACCAGGGCCTGCATTAGTCTAGCTGGGGAGTGATGGATGATCTCAGCCAAGAAGACCCCAGGAGGCTGTGACCAGAGCCAGAGGAGATTTGACAAGGGGGAGTCAACAGCAAAAGGAATTCCCACACAGCATGATGTGTGCTGAGGGTCAGATCCAGCACGGGATTCAGTCTCAAAGACCCCCTCCTCGCCAGGCAGCTGTGCCAGAAGCAAGGCAGGCGGTGACACCCTCCAGCACTTCTCTCCCAGGCAGTCAAGCCCTGAAGCCTTGCTGGGGCTGTTTGTGCTGGGTGACCCAGCACACCAGTGTGCCCACAGGCTCCTGGGGGATCGTGGAAGATGAGCAGGATACATCTCTGATTCAGTAGAGGAAGCACATTCCTTCTGAGAGGAGCTACTTGTTTTTTGTCTTATTTCTTGTCTTGCTGGCGCTGAGATCCTCCAGGTTCCTCTGCAAAGCCAAGCACTTCCAGAAGCCCACAAAACTGATTGGGGAATATACATAATACTTGGGATCCTTAATTTTATGCACCTATTAGTCCTGCCTTTACAAACTATTATTAGTCTTATCTCTTGCATAGTCAGATCAGAAGCTAATAAACAAAGGGAACATCTAAAGTGATTCATAAACAGAACACAGATTTTTTTTTTTTTTTTTAAGCTTTGCTCTGAACAGAGGATTGCGCCTTTCCTCGGGGGGGTTATTGTTGGGCGCACTAAAGAGTTAAAGGCGTTTGCAAACCTCAGTGCTCCAGATGTCTGTTTTCCCTTCAGACATGGGGACAACCCTCTTCTCCTTGCCACCATGAGGAGAAGCGGAAAGTTGCAGCAGGGATGACTCTGGGGAGGTCACTTGGGAAAATGATATTCCTCAGTTCCTGGTAGTTCAGGAGTGGAAATACTTAGTGCTGATCAGCCTTCCACATCTGGAAGAGCATCTCTGTTTCTCCCAGGGGCCAGAGCAAGTCTGGCTGAAGGTGGCAGGACTGTCTCCTCCAGCTTCTGCCAGCTTCTTTCATTCAGGCTGAAACACTTTGGTTACACTTGGGGCTTGACCAGAGGGATTCACTGAGGTGTGCACACTGAGGGCAGGTGAAAATTGTCCCCAGGCTGGGGCTGCACATGGACACTAGGCTGGCTCCTAGGGGAGGCTGGTGGCCAGCAGCAGGCTAGCCCACCCCACCACAGTGCAGGGCAGCTGGGAGGATGCTGGTGGTGCATCTGGTGAGGAACCAAACCCCCTGGATGAGTCCTACAAATTAAAACCCCTCAGGATCATAGATGTGGATAAAAGCAGCAAGAAAAATCTCTCCTAAATTCATCTTGCTCTCCCAGCAATTCCCTGTGACCACGTAAGTGCATCTTGCTTACCTGATTTAGCAACATACTCTGAATTAATCTCAGCATCAGGGATAAAAAATGCTCTGAGTAACCAGGTCACTTATTTTTTTCCAATGAAATCTAATGTGCTGTGCAGGACTTGTGCTTCTCCCTGACCTGCGCCTGTGGCTTCTGTGCTCAGTCTGGTGCATTTTACAGAACATTTGGTAATATACTGTCCCTGAGGTCATGTCAAGTTCTGAATACAGCATCTGAATTGTGGATTCTTTCCAGAAAATATAACTCAAATGGTGATCGCCTCCTGCTATTAAATTGGAAAGATTTGCCATAGAAACTAAGTCTTGCCTGAGTGCTTCTCACTGATTTCATAGTAAAAATGGGTTTTAGGAAGAGACTGGGAGCTGGGCAAAGCACAAAACTGGGAATTCCTCACCTTTCCTTGAACCCAGGGAATGCTCTGCACAGAGCTTGGCAAGTTAAAGATGTGTGAAGGTACACAGGCACAAATTCAAGTAGATGGAAAAGCTCCCAGTAGCCCTCAGCACCCAAAGCCCAGGTGAAGTCATGGGCACAGTCCCAGCCCATCTTACAGCAGTGTCCTGGAAGGCCAAAGGGGTTGAGTTAGGCAGCAGGAACAAAGGTATGTCCTCCAGACTTGCTGTGCCCAGGATAATCCTGGTTTAGGGCAGCGGTACTTGCTGTTGCCCAAATACGCAGTGTGTGTGTCCTGCCCTTGCACAGCCATGTCTGAACTGAGAGCACAAATGCTGGAATATAGGCAAGGAAGCAATGGAAAAATGGCAATTCAGTGACTTACCTTTACAGACTTGTCCTGGGAACTGGGAAACTCCATCTTGATTTCGAGTTCGCGCAAGGTGACAACAGAGTGCAAAGCTGGGTTTTAGCAAGGGGAGCCTGCACAAAACAGGCTCCCAACACAGACCCTGGCATTGGCACAAGCCCTGAGGGGGCACTCTAGTGGAGTTGGGGCACTCTGTGATAATTCAAAAGCTGTGGAAGTAAGTTCAAATGACCTATGAAACTGTTTTGAGTTAGTTTGTCTTACACAAACATGCATTTCTGTTGCCTGCATGTGCACACATAGTGCACCAACCTGAAGGTCGGGCTTTGTCAGAAGTCAGAGAAGCCACATTGCTGTGACCTTTGGCTATTTGACTTGAACTACAAGGGACAGAATTAAAATTAGCCCTCTTCAACCATGCTGGGGGAAACCTATAAGGAAAATTTAGCATTTATCTGGAGAACTTTTCAGACCACAGTAGAGATCACAGAGGAAAACAAGAAGCAGAATTGATTTTGCACTCAACAGCTCTAAAATGGTGAAATTGGAACGTGCCAGCAGATGGTGGTGCTGCCTTTGCTGAGGCTCTGCTGGGGCCCAGCAGCACAGGATTTCTCCCTGGCTCACCTGCGCACTCTCATCAAGCCTGGTTTAAAGGCTAAAAATAATATAAAATGCTCAGAGGTTTCAGGAAGCCCAAATTCTGATTCAAACAGACAACTCTGCTTTTTACATGCATCTGTTGGAGAACCGTGAGCAATGCCAGGGAGAAAGATCCCAGGAGAGATATCCGGCAGGATTTGCTGCAGCAGACAGGATGGAGATGGGGCTCATCACCTCCTTCATGCATCCATCACCTTTGTGTCAGTTTGGCCTCTCCTGTCCCCCCGCAGAAGCAAAGCTTGGAGCCCATGTTCACCCACAGCACAGGCTGGTGCAGAAATAACCAGCTTTTGTGGGGTTTGGGAGTCATAGAATCATAGACTTGTTTAGAATCACAGTATCATTTAGGTTGGAAAAGATATCTAAGATCTTCGAGTCCAACTGTTAGCCCAGCACTGCCAAGCCCAAGTGCCACATTCACACACCTTTTGAATACCTCCAGGGTTGATGACTCCACCACTTCCCTGGGCAGCCTGTGCCGGGGCTTGACCACTCTTACCATGAAGAAATATTTCCTAATATCCAATCTAAACCCTCCCTGGTGCAACTTGAGATCATTTCCTCCTCTCCTGTCACTTGTTGCCTGAAAGCAGACCCTGATCCCCACTTGGATACAACCTGCTTTCAGGGAGTTGCAGAGAGTGAGAAGGTCCCCCTTGAGCCACCTTTTTTTCCAGGCTGAGTCCACCCTCAGCTGCTCCTCATCAGACTTGTGTTCCAGACCTGATATCCCAGAAGGGATATCGAAGTCTGACAGATACATTTGGTCCCCTGTCCCCTTTATTGGGAGTAAATAAGAATTTTTGGACATGAAACCCAGCCAGCTTCTGCTGTCACAGCACCCTGCAACTCCTTGCTGGTGGCACAAAGTGGCAGTGCTGCCAACAGGATTGGGAGCCATGCCTTGTCCAACCTGCTGAGCTGAGCTTTGCATGCAACGCTGTGTCTGCATCAGGCCATTGCCTCAACCTCTTGACTCATCTTTTCCAAGCTGGGGCGTGATGCCAAGGATAACATGTTGAGTGCGGGAGATGACACCTGACATTCCTCACTCCTGCAGGACTCTCAGTCACCCCAGCCTTGGGCAACAGGGAAAGGCACCGGGCTGGAGCGGAGCACAGCCGAGGCTGGCTTAGCAGGTTTGGTGCCACCAACTCGGATGGCCCCATGGGGCAATTTCTCCAGGAGTGCCATGCCCGGCAGCTCCCCTGGCACCGGCGGGTCTGGGCAGGTTTGGCTCATCCAGCACACAAGGGTGTGCTGGCTCACGGCTGTAACTGGAGGGAACAGCCAGGATTTGGGACACAGAAGCCTTTTTTCAGGTGAAAACCCCACCAGCCAGGACATCAGTGGGCATGGGCTCACACAGCACAGCTGTGCCAGTTTAGCACAGTGCCCACGCTGGTCCCCTTTCCTTGGGGATGACAAGCATTGTATCTGACAATTATATTCTTAAGACATAGGTGCTGCTAATCCAGCCCTGAGGAAGGGTTTGAAGACTATGAAGCTTGCAAGTTACTATGATTTTTTTCCCCCTCAGATATCGTGGTTGAATAAAAAACTATGCCCTTACATCTCCCACTGCCATCCCACATCCTGGGGACAATCCCTTGTCACCGAGTGATGTGACCCAGGAAACCTGCCATTAACCAGAATTTGAGGTCCTCATCAGGTTGTGGCTGGCTTGTTCACATCCATTTATGGATGAACCCGGATCAGCCCTACGCTGGGGACACAGGGATTTATGATGGGAAGAGCAGCTGAAGCCATTCCCCTTTTCCTTAGGTCCTCTTACCACAGCCCAGGGCTGCTTTCCCATGGCATCACCAGCCCACATGACTGCTGGGTGCTGAATGGAAGCCGTGCTCCTCACCATGTCCCTGTGCTCCCCACCAGGCCAAGTCTGACCAAAACTGGGGCATAAATATGCTTTGTGGTAGGAAACACCAGCAACGGGACATAAATAGGAAAAAGCTGCAGTGTCTGCCCGTCACAGTGCTGGGTGGGATTGCACCAAAAGAATCCCCAAGAAGCCCAGAGATGTGTTAGATGCCCCATCTGTGCTGGCTCAGTGCCAGCTTACTGGTTATTCTGGAAAAGCCCTGATCAAAGGGGAAAGCATATGGGTCTGAGCACGATGCAGATGTTCCCATTGCTACAGACAGCGGGGTGTTGGGTGCTGCAAAGATCACCCATGCAAAGAGCATTGGAGAAAGAAGAAAATAGCACAGAGCCTGGATGGGAAGGTGTGGGGGAAAGGCAACAGCAAGCGGGAATAGGCCAGGAGGGGTTTGGGCTACTGCCAAGGAAACATCTCTGCTGTGTCTAGATAGGCTTGCTAGAGGCACACCGGCCAGCCCAGCCAGCACTGCCTCCTGAAGAAAGGGAGATGATCCAATCCCATGATGCAAAACTGGCAGCTGCCTCAATGCAGGATCCTTGAAAACCCCAGGTGGGCTTTTTGGAAAAGTTCCCACCTTGGTGAGAACAGGCATTAGAAACAACGCAGTGGGGAGAAATGAACGGGGTTGTTAACTGGAGGGCGTTTCAGAGGCCACAGGTGGGTGAGGACAAGGATGCTGCAAGCCTGGAGAGTGGAAAAACCCCTCATTGCCTAAAACCCAGCAGGGTGGAAAACACCCCAACCACCTAAAACCCAGCATGCAGGGAAGGGGTGAAGTGAGGTTATCAGCCAAGGCCAGAAAAGCCCGCAAACACACCTGAAAAAGAGCAACCCTCAGAGAGCCTTTTCTTCAACACCTGTCTCAATCCCCAACTATCCCATTATTTTCCCCTAGAAAATAAGTCATGCCTCTGCCATGTACACTCACCGAAATCGTTTTTCTTTATTGCATATTGCCATCTTAGAAAATGTACAGTCTCATAACATTACACAGCATTTCCCACTAGCTAAGACTACTAACATCCTTGCACCTAACAGACTACCTTGGTCACTATGAAGCTAATAAGATCCAAGACATATACTTTAGTTTACAAATTATTATGGATTTTTTTTGTTTGTTTGTTTTTGGCATTATTAAAAAAAAAAATCATCTTTAAAATACACACCCAAGAGAAAAGAGTGGCTACTTACACCAGCACCAATCTAAAAGTAGTTTTCGACGATGGCACATGGAATTAACCTGCACACAGCCTTTGTACTTATTTATACAGATATAATATTTTTTCTTTTTTCCTTTTTTTTTTTTTCTGGAAAGAAAACAAAGAAATGGCAAAGTCAGCCTAGTAACCAGGCTGTTGTAAAACAATTTAAAAGAAAAAAAACCCAACAGGTTTGGAAGGGCAAGAGGAAATCTGTCAGGAAAGGTCCTGATGTGGCACTGGGGTTGTGGAAGCAGGAGCTGGGGTGGGTGCTGGCACCCAGGGACCCCGGGAGGGGATCACCCTTTCCAACTCCCACTGCCTTTTGAATTAAACACATGTGACCAACCATTCCTTAAACCATCAGAGGCCAGACTTTTCTTTTTTTAACCTTTTTTTTTTTGCCTTCTTATTTTTACATATTTTCAATCCCTCCCCGTAGTCCATTCCCTCAATTGTATCAGCCCCATTTTTTTCAGCCATAAATAAAAAATATAAATAGAGGCACTTTAGTTAAGGAATAGTATTATCATTACCTTTTGTCTTTATTTCCCCCTCCTTCTTAAAGCAAAGTGCTTAACTCCACCTTTGAACACAATCTGCAGGTTTTGCAGCTGCTTGGATACGAGGTGCTGGACTTTATTTTTGCGCTTACCTGCTTTATTTATTACTGCTTTAAATGCTACTCAGAAAGTCTTTTTTTTTTTTGTCTTTTTTTTCTTTCTTTTTTTTTTTTAATCTACAGTGCGTTAAAAGTTGCAATGAAGAAAAGAACAAAAGGTAAAACCACAGCTCTTGACAACTCTGCTTCGAGAGAGATTTCACAGCTTTCACTCAGCACACAGACCCCGCGGCCTTCAGGTGCTTAGAACCATATTTTTTTATACAAATTAGTTTAAACAGCACTTTTGCTATACAGTACATATAGTTAACTGACATCCCATACCCCACCAGTAATACCGATTATCTGACAAAAAAAAAAAAAGAACAACCAACCTTATTTCAAATAGTGTTAATATCTAGTGCAACAGGGACAAACTCATCTCTCCACAGGAAAAAGAACAAACAAACAAAAAAAAAAAAAGGATCACAAAAGTATTGGTGGTATAAAAAGATTTTGTTTTGCTTTCTTAAAAAACATACCACAAATAAATAAAAGTAAAAAGTAACAGTCCTCTATATACTCAGCATAATTTAAGAATAGAAATGTTAATATGTTAATGGTGGTTACTTTTTATTCTCCAATTCTTAATTTTCTAAACCTTTAAATTATTACTCCCTGAGAGCTCTGAATTATTTTTATTACTGTTTTTTTTTTTTTTCTCTTTTTGTTTTTTGGACTGACATTTGACAGGTAGTTCTGCTTACAAATTTGCAATGACAATGAACAGCAAACCAGTCGAAAAAGGACCTGGCTAAGAGACAAGTGTTTCTTGGCATCACTGCTTCTGTGTGTCCGAGAAAGAAAAAGAAAAGAAGGTGGGTGAAAGCTGGTGGGTTTTACCCCAACCCCTTTGTATTTCAGAGACCTTTGGTCCCAACCCACCTTGACAGAGGATACAGTTTGTCCCACTGAACAGAAAGCAAGAATAAAAATTACAACGCAAAAGTTTATGCTCTTTGTCTCCTCCGAGAACCGACCTCTCCCACCGTCTTGGGCCAGAAAACGTTGCAACAGTATAAATACATCTGTGTGGCGTTACAGCGATTAAGCACTTTGGGGTCAAGTCTATCCTTTAGCAAGGTGGTGGTAAGAGGAAAAAGAGCGCTCCCCGAGGCTGACGGGAAGAGCATCGCCGGGAACGCCCGCGGCGCTGAGCTCGGGAACCAGCGCGAACGCACGGATCTGCGAGTTTTTCAGAATAATCGCGACAACGAGGGAAAAAAAAAACAAACAAACAATGGATAGAAGTTCAGTCAACTTTGCTCTTTTGTTTCTTTTCTTCTTTAAACCGCTCGGCTTGTGTGCAAGGCCTCCCCTGCAAATGGCCCCGGGGCGGGGAACCGAGCAGGAGAGCAGCAGGAAGCGGCTTCCCGTTGGCTTTGGGGGCCACGCGGACTGCCGGCGGCTCTGGGTTGGGTCCTCTCTTGCTCCGCAGATGCGGCATTGTGCTTGTGCATGGGGAGAACTACTGTTTTTGGAGCGTGGAGGAGGCGGTGCTGGCGCTCACCAACACGAGAGCCGCCCCACGTACCTCCACCCGCACCCCCCGACCCGACTATATACACAGTATATACACACACACACACTCGCCCGCGGGGAGAAAGAGCGTGCCACTGTTTCGCTTTGAATCGCAAGGCAGTGTAATGGAAATAAAAAGAAAACCTCAGCCACTTCAGAAAGACCAACCCGCGGGGGTTTTTTTTTTGTTTTTGTTTTTTTTTTTTTTGCTGTCTGTTTCTCAGAAGTTGAGCTTGGTGACGGGCCTCTCTCGGCCGCTGTCAGCCAGCTGGTTGGTGATGCGCTTGCGGTTGCGCTTCAGTTTGGTGAGGTCCTTGTCGAAGACTTCGCCCGAGCGCAGGGCCGAGACAAGGTCGTCGAACTCGCCGCTCTCCTCCCCGGTCTCCTTCGCCTTCCTCGCCTTGCGCTCCCGCTCCCGCTGCTCCTTCAGCTACAGGTCATGGAGGGGCAGGGAAAGAAGACACCTCACTCCCATGCAGGTGGTTGTGGAGTGCCCAACATGCATGGTGACCCCCAAACTCATGGAACAAGAGCGGTTTCCCACCCCAGTGCTCAGCACATGAGAGCTGGTCAGGGTTATTGATACACCCCCTCCTAGGAAGTGTTCAAGGCCACACTGCGTAGGGCTTGGAGCAACCTGGTCTAGTGGAAGGTGTCCCTGCCCATGGCATGGGAGTTGGAACTAGAACTAGGCCCCTTCCAACCCAAACCATTCTGTGATCCTGAGATTCTGTGATTCTGTGATGCAACTCATGGGCTGAGGGTCATGGCCCCATCGCTGCTGCTCACGGCTCACAGCAGCCCACAGGCAGCAGCAGCTCTGCTGCACGTTTCAGCTCTAAGACCTCACCAGCATAGTTGGTCATCAGTTAATTAAGCAATCAACAGTGAAAAGTCAGTGGGTCTAAGAGCAGAGAAGCTCCCTGTTCCATCTTCAGTGCTCCCTGTGCCACCATGGCCAGCATGGGGACATCACGACATGGTTGCCATCCCTAGGTGCCCCAAGGATGCTGCCGGACTCGCCGGCGTCCGCTCACCTGCGCCTCCATGCGCGCCCGGCGCTCTTCCTCCTCCTTCCTCCTCCTCATGTTCTCGTTCTCCTGCTTGGCCTCGGTCACAGCTTGAAGGAACTGGTCAAAGATGCCGAAGAATTCATCCGGCTGAATTTTGTCCGTGTCTTCTCCAAAGTGCTTGACAGCCTTGGAAAACTGGAAGAGGCAAGACAGGAGTGCGTCAGTGTTGGACATACCCACTGCACTGGTGAAACCCCCACGGTAATCCTCTGACCTGATGGAGCAGAGATAAACACTTCCAGCAGCCATGGCAGAGAGCAGGGCTTTGCTTCATCAAGTCTTGATTTAAACATGTAGTAAGTCATCTGATGTTTTACCTGCTGCCCTGTAAGAGCCAACCTGGTTTACTCTCAAGCTCTCTCTCCCCATCTTGCCTCTGGCTCTGCTAAGCCTCTCCTGCCCCAGCTCCACTTTTATTAACTAAGCAGTAGTAAAAACAAGGAAGCAAAATATTGCGGGACCGAAGACATAAAACTAATAGTAAACACGGCAGGGGAAGGGAAACTCGCACTTTTAAGTTTTTCTTTGAAGTATTTTTGGTGTATTATTTATCATTGCCACATGCTCTGCTATTGAAACCAAATGTGTTGGTGAAACTTCTAAAAGAGATTTCTGCCCAGGCTCAGGCACAGCCCTGGGCAGGGAAACAGGGAGTTTTCCGGCCTTTTGTGCTGTTTGCACACCATTAATACAAGGGAGTCGAATGAGGCCTTAGCAAAGGTCAGGACGGGACATCCATGATCTGGTGATGCACCCCAGGCCCGAAGCAGCCCGTGACTTGTCCTTGGGACTGACACTCTTTGTTCTCACTTCCAGTTTGAAGGAGACTCTTTGTGCACAGAAGTTTGTTAAAATTGTGATGGCACGTTCCGGAGATAAGCAAGCTTAAAAGAAAGGAAAAACAAAATCAAAGCACAAACAGATTTATTAGTTGCTTTGATTTTTCAGGGTAGACCAAAAGGAACATTTTTAAAGCCTGCCTGTATGATTTAGTTTTATTTGCAGGGGTGCCCCACGCTCTTCAAAAGACGTTTAGGGCATTTTTATTTCTTTGTTTATTTAACAGACTTAACACTTCAAGATGCAGGGAGGAATCTGAGAGGCGCCACTATATAAGTCAATATAATTGAGGTTATTCTTGTTGATTTTAATCAAGATACTAAATTCTCTGCCACATTACAAGAGATTCTGGTGCGGGAGGAAAGGCTGAAAATGTTATCCTCGTAGGATATAAAGTTTACAAAACAGGGATGTTTCTGTTTTCCTAAGAGAAAGCAGTAACACACTTTGAATGTGGACATTTGTTTAAAAAGTGAAGAGCTGGTGAGCTCCCCACAGCCCAGCCCACCCAGTAACCATGGGAACAGCTGCAAATGTCTTCAGAGTGGACTTCCATGGACACTGGGGACCATGACCAGGCCTCCTCCTCCAGATCCAGCCAAGTCAGCAGAAGATGATATAGTTTGCAAAGCATTTGTCACCATCTCCATAGTCCTAACTCACTACAGGGAAGATCTGCCAGGTTACTGTCAACAGTCCAAAAGGGTGGCCTGGGTTAGGCATGGCCTCAGGAAGGCAATGGTCCATCATAATGCCCAAGCATGGGTGGATGGTCAGAAGGACAGTGCCAACTGGACACTGGTACAGCCAGGGAGAAGGAGGTGACACAGGGACACATACTGTCACATGGACACATAACTGTCTTTGGAGATGTAGCCCATGCAGTGGGACAAGGATGGGACTTCTAAAACGGCCTTTGCTGGACTATCACCCTGCCACTTCCACCAAGGTGAAGGCCAGGCCAGGGAGGAGATACTGGGGGACCTGGGGGAAATGGAAACCAGCTGTGTGTCCCTTTGCTGAAAAAGGGCAAGCAAAAGGTGCTTGGGAATCGTGGGTGTCAGCCAGTGGCCACCCCTTTGCTGTGAGTTAAACCAGGGTTTGCTGTGAGTTAAACTAGACTGGTGGGGAGAAAAGGACAATGTTGGCAGGAGGTCACTGCATGTGGCTGCAAAGCTCTCACCAAGGCACTACTCTGAGAACAGCAAAACTTCTGAGTAGCTTCTCTAACCAGGTCTGAGTTTGGCCTCAATGCATGTCACTGAGCTCCTCTCTTCTCTGGAGAGAAGAGCTGGGCAGGTCCTAGACCAGTCACCCCTGTACAAGTGGGGTTGGTCAGGCAGCCTCAGTTGTCTCCAGTATCAAACTCTGGCTGACCTCATGTCCAGCTGAAGTCCTGATTGCATTTTTCCTCCTCTTCCCGATGAGGATTTTCCTCCTCTTTGCCCCCAGATGGAACAGCCTGCCTTCTTGCCACCTTCAGCCTTCACTGGCCAAGATGCCCCAGCAGCCACACTCTTAACTCTAAAGGCCCCCAAATGGGATATTTCCATTTTAAGGCACAGAAAGCAAAACAAGTCCTTTAGGCTTGAGTGAAAATTCAAGACCCTTATAAAATGACCTACTATCTCCTCCCTGATGGACACAACTCTCCCATGGCTAGCCCTTGCCTTGCACTTCCAAAAGGTAGACAGGTATTTCATGGCCTTCTGCAGCACACCCTGTGTCCCAGAAGCTGTCTGTTAGCTGGACCTGCAAGCCCCTGCCATGATGGGTTGTGAAGCAGGAAGAAGGCCCTGGGGACAGATAGGGATGTACCCACCCACCTACTCAAAACAAAACATGAAGAGCAGCCCAGCACCTTTCTCACATGAGAGTCTCAGCAGGACACTCACATGACCTCATGGAGGAAGCACTGGAGATGTTCACACACAGTTACATGTGCTCTGGGAAGGCTGAAACACTACCCAGATCTCAAGGATGTTGGTGGCCTTACCAGCTCTTTTGCTTCCATCAGAAGATCTTCGACATCTGAGAAGCTGAAGCTGGCTAATGTGATGAACTGGCTGACGACAGACACAAATTTGTCACCTGTTTGCTGAACCTGAGACTTCTGGAAGTCCAGCTCCTTTGGGGGAAAACGAACATGTAAATTTGGTCAGGTCCTGGCTGATGAGGGACACAAACACCATCAGTATCCAGTAATTCCCTTGGGAGCATGCCTGCATCAGTGCCCAGGGTACTCCCTGCACCACCACCACTGCTCCCCCCCGCCACACATGACACCCTGGATTAACCTGTTTTACAATGACTGCAGTAAGCTTTTAAGCCAAATCCTGCAGGAAAGCTTGTGGGAAGCAGGATAATTTAGCAAGATGGTGAGTCCTTTGGGATACCTCCACCATTTCATCACCATTCCAGCTGGGCTGCAGAAGTGCTCCCCAGCCCTCTGCGGTTTTACAGCCGAGGGGAGACCCCTCTGCACATCACAGCTCCTCCATGGGCATCATCACGAGGCTTACTCACCCTCCCTTGATGTATTAAGATACAAACCATGCACGTGCCTAAACACACATGGTAACTTCAGTGCCAAAAGAGCCCTGAGAGGACAGGAGCACGTGCAGGGCAGGAAGGAAAGGCAAACAGATTTCCAGGATATGAGATAAAAGCAGCTTCGCTGGGAGCTCCCTTGCCTGCCTCCCCAGGGAGGGATGCCGTGCTGCCTGGAGCCAGGCTGGACTGTATTTTATTTAAGTAATACTCACAGTCTCCACCGCTCTCAGGCCGCTCCTCAGAGTGTTTATTTCTTTCTCCAGCTCAGTCATGCTGTTGGAAATAGCAGGATGTTAATTTTCAGCCTTCCCCAGAAAATTTTACAGCTCTCTGACCAACTTGACTGTGTTTTCCCACTGAAAAGACCCCAGCACTGCACCCTTTGCCTCTTTTTTTGCAAATCAGCATGTCACAAGCTGCAAGTCAAGCTGACAGCCTCTAAGTTGGGACTATTTCAGAGTGGCCACAGTTGCTTGTTGTAAAGCAAAGCACTTTTCTGTATTTTTAATCAAGGGGACTGTGCAGGTTTAGCAAGCTCAGCAGCCTCCAGCCTTCTCCAAGCAAAAGGACAGCTCAGGAGAGGGCTTTGCTGGGCACAGATTTCTCTCCAGTGCCAGCAATAGATGGGCTCATTGTCCCAGTGCACAGAGGACAGTTTTACAGGGTGCCAGAGTTGGGTGAACACCAGGCAAAGCATCCTTCCTAGCAGCGAGGCTTTCACAAAAGGAGACAGCCCAAATATAGAGAAATAAAAATAAATCATCACGTCTGGCGCTGACTTTGTTTACACAAGGCTCAAGCCCCCGATGAGCTTCGAATTCAAGTGCTTACGGGTTCCTACCACTACATCTGAGGGGAAGCTTTCTCACAAAGGCTCTATGACCACAGGCTTGATGCCTTTCCAGGGGTGCCTGTGCGAGGGCTGGGGTCCCTGGAAATGCTGACGCCGGGTCATGGGGCAAGCATTCCTGGCAGGTTTAGTCTGGGAAAATGCTGTTTTGGGAGCCCTGTGCTCCAGCAGTTCATTACTAGCGGTGGGGATTGACAGAGGCGGCAACTTTTGCTTCACAGCTGCAGGGCTGGGGGGAATTCAGGGTTTTCCAGAACCTTTTGGTTTCACTCTGGATTGGACCAAACCCAAATGTTACATATGGTGTCCAGTTTAGAGCAAAATGATAAAGTTTAGGGGGGTAAAAAAACCCTCCATGCAGACGTTTCCTTTCCCACACGTGTGTCTGTACAACAGCTGCGGATACATGGGCATGAGAAAGCAGGAGCTCTCCGCGGGCGAGGAGCTTGTCCTGCTCAGCCGTGCTCTCAGATGGTACCTACAAGCTGAGCACCACACACTCATGGAATATCCTGATTTAGAAGGGACCCACAAGGATACCTGACTACAACTCCTAGCCCTGCACAGAACCACCCCAAGAATCCCACCATGTGCCTTGAGAGCGTTGTCCAAATGATCCTTGAGCTATGCCAGGCTTGGTGCTGTGACCACTGCCCTGGGGAGCCTGTTCCAGTGCACAACCACGCTCTGGGTGAATAACACTCTTCCTCTCATGCCAGGATTTGTCCTGTCACTGTATTTAATCCTAATGGCTGATGATTATTTTAGATTTTAAATGTAAGGATGCTTGTTTTGTGCATTACACATCTTCCTTGGGAACCCACCATCGCTACAAGAGATCTTGGAAACCAGAAATACCCTTGAGTCACTGTATTTCATGGAATTGCAGAATGTTTGGGGTTGGAAGGGACCTCAAAGCACATCTAGTTCCAACCCCCCTGCCATGGACAGGGACACCTTCCACCAGACCAGGTTGCCCTAAGCCCTGTCTAACCTGGCCTGGGACACTTCCAGGAATGGGGCATCCACAGCTTCTCAGGGTAGCCTGTTCCGACTACAACTTCTCTAAAAAGGGGCTGTTTCAGGCCCTTTTCATGTCCATGGCTAACAAGAATATGCGCTGGCTGCAGAAACGTGTGATCTGTGCTGCTCACATCCCTGCAGCAGCAAAGCCCATAAGCTCCTGCTGAACTTTAAAACCAGAACAGAGCCTCATTGATTTCAGAGGTACTTCAGCACATACTTGAGGGCTTTGCAGGGCAACAGCAGATTCCTCTTGCACTTAAAGGTTCATCATGTGTTCAAGGGCTTTGCTGAGCAGGGGCAGCCTGCTCCCAGCAGGTCACCAGGCAGGATTTAAAAGCTAGTTGCACACACCAGAAGCTCCACGTTGGTGGTAAAACAAGGAGCAGGCAGGACCTGGAGGCAGGTGAGCCCCTTGCAGGGCTGCCTGGTCCTGCCCATGCTGCAGGCAGAGCCTCCCTGCCACACGAAGATAAACAGCTGCCCTTCATCTGCAGCCACACCGCAACTGCTTCCTCCCGGATTACTTAACGTACCATTAGAAATTAATTAAATGCTTCTGCGGTGAGATAACAACAGGAAACGGCTGCTCTCCTCCCTCAGACTCAGAGGTTTAGAGCCTTTGCTGCAAGGGCTGTGATTTAAAGCCACCAGGTGATGTTTGCTTCTGTGTCCTGGGCTGCTCTGGGCCATCATGGCCACAGCAGGGGGTATAGCCCAGTAGCCAGGATCTGGCCAGGAGCATGAGCTGGGGTGGGGTGACATGGAGAGTCAGGCTGAAATGAGGGGAGAGGTGCTCCCCGAGCTCCATAAGTGCCACCTAAATCCCTGCTTACTTGACTTTGGCTGCCTGTGGGATGTCTCGCAGCTCCTCGTGAAGGCGGAGGACTTTGGGATATTTCTTTTCAACGACAGTGATGAGATAGTGCAGAAGGGTGATGTTCCTAGGAGAGAGGAGCAGTGAGGTCAGTGTGGTTGCACCACGGGGTGCCAAGTGCTCAGTCAAAAACCCTGGTTAAATCCCAACTCTGGCAGTGAACTATTTGAGAATTTCTCCAAGGGTGCTGCTTGCTGCCTGTCTGGGGACATGGGTCTGTCCCATGCACAAGGCACAGAGCAGAGCAGCCTGAAAAGCAAGGATCCTCCACAGGAGGAACCCAGGGCAGGTGACTTGAGCATCATTGCTCCTGTTCTGCACTGTTTTTACTGATGGATGAGACCAGGCAGGTTTGAGACCTGACCCAGCTTCTGTTCCCTCTGAAGGTTTGAGACCCTCCCAGCTCTTCTCCTGCATGGAGCTTGGAAGGAGACAGCAAACCAGGCAATGGCTCTGGCAGCTTGCAGGGGTGGCAGAGGCAGTTCCCATGGAGAGAAGCCCCTGGGAACCCTTTCTCTGGCTCTTGGCTTCTCAAAGGGGTTAAAAAGCATTTGGAAGATGATCCTCCTAATCAGACTTGGCTGAAGTTTAGCCAGCCCAGGAAGGAAAGTCCCCATCAATCCCTATAATGATCTGCAGCTCAGCTTCCCTCAAAAGCTGTCGTGCTCAAAACACGGACACTCACCTCACTGGATGTGCCAAATTGGGCAGTAGGAGGAGGAGACTGCTCCCACATACCCACTTCCCAGAGGTAATTCTAATGACCCCTCCATTCCCCCAACATCCCCGGGGCCTGCAGATGCCACCATGGATAAGGGCAGAGGCTGCTCACTTGTCAATGCTGGACTTGGTGTCCGCGATCTTGTTGAGGCTGGAGATCTTGAAGCCGAAGGCGTTGCCCCTCTGGCCCTTGTTCATGTAGTTCCCAAAGGCCAGGACCACCTCCAGCAGCTGCTGGAGGCTGCTGCTCTGCAGCACTGCCTTGGAGCCGGCACGGATGGCTGAAAGCAGAGAGGGGTGGGACATTACCCCCTGCCACAACAGCACAACCCTCTTCTTGCAGCAACCCCTTCAGCATCCCCAAAGAGAGACCACCAACTCCCTTCCCTTCCACTGTGTCACTGCAACCTCCATGCAGACCAGGCTTGTCCTAGGGATGCTCTTCCTAGGAGTGCTCCCTGTGCCAGCATGGAGTCCCTTAGCAGGTCTGGTCACTTGCCTTCCACCTTGGGTTTGACTTCTGCAACTCTCTCTGCAAATTTCTTCTTGAAGTACAGGGACTGCAGCCTTTGCTGATAATGGTTTATCCTGGAAGGAAAAAAATAGAGGTGCAGGTTGAGCTTTGCTTGCTCCAGGCAGAGCTCTGCTGCTCTGCTGCTCACAGCTGTGCTGACAAAGCACGCTTGAGCCACGGTGATTAAAAAATAATGACCCTTTTTCTCCCTGAAACTGTGCTGGGATGGGAAAAAATGACAACTGAAGCTACAGCTGTCCTGGGGTGGATCCAGGTGGGCTCTTAAGCACATGCTTAAGCCTATCCTTAACTCAGCAGGTTTAACAAGTGGATTTTTACACCCTATTGACATGAACAAACCATTCTTTTACAACCACTCCTTAGCAAAGGTGCTGATGAGGTCTGGGCTCCCCATGGCTTTGTGATGAGCTGCAGCTGGACAGAGGTTTGCCAACGACCACCACTAATGAAACTGGACCTTCAGATCCTCAAAATGATGGCCTGGGCTGGAAAGCCCCTTTCCTGAGCAAGTCAGGGATGTCTCTGCTCATGTCAGCTGTGTTTAAGCTAAACAAGATCTCACTTGTATGCACATGGCAATCTGATTTGAGTCATTTGGACCAAGGACCCACGGGAGACATGCTCAAACACAAGGCCATGGGCTACACTGTCATTGCACTAATCAGAGGTGACAAAGACATCACACTCAGTTACAGACCACAAGGCAAATTAAAAAGCCATGCTGGAAATCAAGGAAAATATTTGCATCAGCACGTTGTGCCTTCCAAAGGATGAAGGCATGGGAGCAACACTTGGGCGAGAGACTGTGAAGAAGAAAGGTGACCTGCGATAGGAATGCTAATTCTGAGCATCATCCAGCCCTGAGGGCTCAGGTCTGAACTTCACAGCTCCATCCTGCCTGCCTTTGACACTCAGCAACTACACGGCACATCGCCCCGGTGTTCATCGGCGCGTTTCTCAGGGAGGATGGGAGCATTTCTATTTTTGATCTCCCAGTGCGAACTCAAACTGTAAAACTCGCTGACCTTGCCAACAAGTGACTTGCTTGAAGTTCAGCTAAGAGATTCAAAGAGCTCAGTGCTCACTTTGATTTAAATAAGGAGCTTCAAGGTTTTAAACCGGCACCTCTAGAGGATGTGCATGCAATAGATAAGGTTATTCATCCCTGAAGACTTCTAAGTCTTAAATGATTGCTACCAGGAGCAGGAAGAAATGACATTTCCTTTCCGTCTCATATATTCTCAGAAGCCCCAGGGATGAGTCAATCCTGAGGTGAGGAGTGGGAGTCATCTACACAGCAGGGCAAAATGTACATAACATCAGGCTCAAGTACTCATTAGGATGTGATCGTGTGAAGGGGAAAAGGAGCATCATGTTATCACTCAAAACAGCACTTCCCACCTGGGCCATGGTGCACATCACAGAATCACAGAATGGTTTGGGTTGGAACGGACCTTAAAGATCATCTAGTTCCAACCCCTCTGCACTGTGAGGACACTCTCCACTAGATCAGGTGGAAGAGAATCACAGGATCATCAAGGGTGGAAGAGACCTTCAAGATCATCCAGTCCAACCATCAATGCAGCACAACCACAACCTCCCCTAAACCATTTTCCCCAAATGAGAGGGGAAATCTGTCGAGACATGACCTGGGAAGCCAACACCTCACTCCAGAGGACCCATCTCCCTATCCCTTTCCCCTCCTCTATCCAGCTGCTGCTTGTCTGGGACGCACTCCCCGATTCTAGGAGCACAGCATCACAAGTGATCCTTATGAGCGGGAGCACCTTGCTTGCCCTCTTGTCCATTCGGCTCACTCATTTCTTGATGAGAAAAGCAGTAAGAAGGGCTTATTTCCCAACCAGCCTGTGCAGCCAAAACACGTGTCCCCTGAGCCACCAACCTGCTCATTTCAAAGAGGAACCGGTCAGCCTTGGCCATGCGGTCCAGCTCATGCTTATGCTCTTCCAGCAGGTCGATGTCACCCTTCTCAGGAACAAACTTCAGGAGCTAAACAAGAAAAAGCACAGTGGTGGATGTGAGGTCCATGCACAGTTTTTCAGGAGCCAAATGGGAGATTTATTTCCTTTACAGTACGTAGAGACAGTGACCCCAAGGCACCTGTGAAATAAGTGTTATCGCTGTCCCTGTGACCTTCCTCCCTTTACTCTCACATTAGTGTCTCTTGCCTCTGCCCTGCCATCACTCTGGTTTTACAACAGATGTACTATGTCTGCTCCAAGGTTTCAACATCAGCTCTGCCAGAGGAGATGTCAGTCAGGGACTCTCACTTGCTGCAACTCTACTTACCTGCAGATGGAAATTCTGTGCAATGAATCCTCCCACGTCTCTGCTCAAAGTGCAATTGTCAGCTCAGCTTTAAGGACACGTGAATAATAAGTTCCAAGGGGATTCAGAGGGGGTAAAAAATGGGATTCCCTTTTTGAGAACTGCACGAACACTGAACCAGCTTTCAAAAATAAACCTTAGCGGAACACGAACTTCAAGCTGCAGTCATAAAACATGCAACTTGTGCAGCCTAGAGGTTCTCAGGGCAGACCTGAGTACAGGAATGGCAGGTGGAGGCCATGCTGCTCCCAGCACTGAGCTGCCACTGAGCTGCTTTCCTGCTGCCCAGACCCACCTGGGTGGTTTTTCAACATGCGGCTGGTAAATAATTTGGGGCCCGACACACTCAAAGCCGCACTCCGGTCCTGAGCACCTTGCACAGCATCATCTCAGCATGAGGCAACCGCAAAGAAGCATGAGACGTGTTGCCCACCTGCTCCAGCATGTCTTTTGGGAGGTCCTCCTGCTCGTCCATCGTCAAAATCGCTCGTTTGATCTCCTCGTTGGAGAGTTTCAGCCTGGGAGGTGGAGGGGTAGGAGAGTTATTCCCAGCCCAGCAATCAGGGAAGGTTCAGGAGTGTTTCCTTACACACCCATGGCAACATGAACAGCTTAACTCCCAGCCAGCAGCAGCATCACAGACAACCCCGTACAGTGTGTTATGAAGAAGGATGTGTGAGAAACGTGGCAGGACTGTGCTCTGCCAAGGCACAGCATAGCACAGAGCAGCCCTGGCCCTGCTGCAAATGGGGCCCAAACCCCACCAGCCAATTCCCTCACTCCACACCTATTTCCGTATTTCATACTATTTTGTGTAAGTATTGTAAGTAGTATACTGTACACATATTGAAAACATCCAGCTTTCATATGTAGCTCTTGCCTGCAGCAATGCTGCTCCCACAGTGACAGCACCCCTAAAGACCCCGGGGCCAGTGGGGGTCGTGGTCCCAGTGGCAGCACAGCCCAGCCAAGGCTCAGCAGTGCAGCTCAGCACTACTCCTGAACCCACTGCCACAACCCTTAAGGAAAATCTGGCCGATTTCTACTGGGGTTCTTGGATTTAAGCACTGCCTCTCCCGCCACCTTTGGTTGGAGTCTTCCTCTAGGAAAAAATGAGAAAGAACTCGGAGAAGCAGACGCTTAGCATCCCAGGAAACCCATCAATTTGGGCTTTTTTTGGAGGGATGGGGATTTGGTGTGCTTTGAAGTGTAAGAAGCTGGAAACCAGCCTGCCCTCCACCTTTTTCTTCCTCTACTTCACACAACAGGAATTGAACATGTAGCCTCAAACTGGAGGTTTCTAAAACCACAGACCGCTGTATCTCAGTGAGCACCACCATGCTGGGCTTCCCTGGCAGTAGTTCATCCACCAGCAGTCTGCACTGAGCTGAGGCAACGAACAGATTGAAAGACACCCTCAGCTCCTCCTGGGCTACAGAGCCATTAATTACAGTTTAATTCGTCTGCAGCACTCCCCATAACTGCTCCCTGCAAGGACTTTTATTGCAAAACCACACCTATTCTTCTTCTTTGCATTGTGGTCGATAAAATAATTTAAATTCAAAAGAGGGAAACTCCTGCAACTCCGTTTGCCAACATCCTCTCCCTCGCCCAGCGTGCAGTGATGCTTAAAACCATGGCAATATTTAGTTTTAAAAGAAATTAATCCCCTGTACTTCCACAAAGGGAGAAGTCACAGAGTTGAAAAGACCTGTTCATGGGCTTTAGGGAAACCCATTGGCCCAGTCTTGGTGATCAGTGTTGCCGAGGGATGCCTGAAACACTGGATGTGGTTCAAAGGAACGAGCTGAAACCAGAAACACACCCTATGGCGGGATGTGAGACCTTGGAAATCAACCTGATCAGCAGATCAGAAAGAAGATCAGGAGCTGACTTGATCACTCTGAGTAATTGAACAAGGAGGATGTTTTTCATCCTGTGTCTCTTCAGGGAGCAGACAGACTGTGGAGCTGGCTTTTGGAAGCTGAAGCTAAAGCAAAAGGGTGCTGGTCTCTAAGACCAGGGTAGCAAGGCCTTGGTTTAGCTTGAAATCTTTTGCTCAAGACTGAAAGTGAAGGATTAGCTTTATCAAGGCAGGTGGCTCTTACAGACCTGGTCAGTAAACATTCATCCCTTATGAGCCCAGATTTCTCATCCTGCACTCAGTCCTCTCTCACCTCTGGCTCAAGGGAGCACCCTGGAGAGGCTTTGCTAATTAAGGAGTGAGTTAAAATCTACCCCAGCCAGGGGAGGAAGCTTAAAGATTGTGCTGAGCAGCAACCAGGACAATTGCTGGGGTTGTCATACAAGCGGCAAACCCAGGATCCATGGAAAATGTCTCCTCTGCTTCTTGCAGTGACAAGCAGACCTGTCCTGGGGTCACCTTACCTGTCCCATATGAGGGCAGGGGCTGGGATGGGACACGACCCGAGGTGGGATATGAACTGCAGGAGGACTCCTTTTTCACGCAAGCAGCAACAGGAATGTGCAGACCACCAACTGGGCTCTCCACTCCAGGGAAAAGCAGACACTGGCTAAGTTTGGACATTTAGAGGGATCCCTGGGGAGCAAAAATGCTCCTGGGAGAAGGGCATGGGCAGGCAGCTGCCCCTCATCCATAGCTAACACGTAGAGCACACGCTTTTACCACGATCATCTCCAGGAGGGTGGTGAAATCGAGGGTGACTTTTTTAAGCCCTGCTCATTGAAAGCAAAGCCAACAATCAAACACATTTAAAAAGAAAAAAACCCCCACTTTTCTCAGGAATCATCACAACCCAGTGCCAAGAACAAGAGCCTGCCCCAGCATCGGCAGAGAGCAAGCGCGGGGCGCCAGAAGAAAACAGCTTCTCAGACAATTCGATGGGAAAGGGGCCAGTGAAAGCTAGAAGCTTATCTATAACCACAATAATTATCATTGTTGGCAGCAGCTGTCGAACGCGAGCCGTCTGAGAGGAACGGGGTCACAGGACTTGCTGTCACAGGGATTTAGAGCCAGCAGCCCGGCGATGCGAAGTGACAGCTTCGCCAGCCCGGCGAGAGCGGGGCTATTTTGCGTGGCTTTTGTCGAGCCCCGCAGAGGACGTAAATAAGGGTGTGGGGGGGCAAAAAACCTGAATTCCGCCGGGAAAGGGGACGCGCCCTCCTGAAAAGCCACATTCATTTGAGAAAAATGCCTCACGTCGCCTCGCAGGGAGAGGGGAATCAAGCGAGCCATTCACCGCCAGCGCAGGCGGAAAGCGATGGAGCAAGGGGTGGATTTGCATCTGGCACAACGCAGGGCTAAAAATACACACCCATGCACAGGGAGCAAAAAGCAAGGACGTGGTGGGTTCGCAGAGGAAGACGCGGCAAGGCACTGACATCGGCAAAGCGTTCTCCAAAAAATGGAAGAAAAAAACCCAAGCGTTAAAAATATTCTTATGCTGCATTACAAGCCGGAGGAAAATCCAGTGATCTCACTGCGCAGTAATTTCTCCCAAAGCAAGGGAAACAGGCAAAAAAATAAATCTACAGAGAGAGATAAAGTATCTCACTGGCCGTAATCTTTCCACACTGTGAGCCAGACAATGCCTGGTGAGCTCACAAATGTCTGGGCTAAATCAGGGGCCAAGCCTGCAGGTCCTTTCGCATGTGAAAGTCTGCTTGGCCCTGTGGTGGCCGTGCGAGCGAGGCGGGGCAGAAACAGCCCAACTGCCAGACCAGTCCCTTTGGAACACTGTGACCAGGGACCCACTGGTCTGCCCAGCTTCCGGATGGGCAGCTGGAGTGGGCAGAGATGAAAGGATTTGCCCAAGGACACAGAGAATCTGCTGGAGATGCAGGGCTGGACCTGAGAAAACTAGAAGGATATCTGGGCTTTATCCCTACACTGCCCTTCCTTTTAGCCACCTGGCATCAAGACTATATCACCCACAAGGATTCTGGGGAGAGAAACTCGATTGTGGTCTTGGGAGCACCATGGGAAGAACCCCAAAGCACTTCCAAAGCAGCGTCTGGTACAAGTCACTGCAACCTCAGAGCCACCTGTCCCTGCAGGGCCCTCATGCTGCGGGACAGGCCTGGGAACAGCCGTGTTAGAGGCCTGGGGACCACCTTGCAGAGCGAGTCTGATCCTGCTTCTCCCCTAGGAAACTACCCACAGGGGAGGGCAGGCAGGCAGCGGTCTCTGCCATGCCCTTTTTGTGGGATTAATTACTGGCGATTTGTTTCCAGCCATTGCTTTCTTGGAAGAGAAAGGTTTGCTGGTGAGATGAAATTGAGACCTTGACTCAGTAAGACATACAAGATGCCTTTGAAGTTAAGTGCTCAGGTCTGTCCCCTTCCCACCAAAGGAGCTATTTGTGTGCTTAACTTTCAATTACACTCTTAAACCGCTGGCTGAATCACACCTAAACCCGCTCTGACTACGCTCAGCCTGCGTACGCCGGGACCACCCCAGCCAGTGCCCTGAATCCCATCGTTTTACTTGCTAATAGCTGGCTGCCACAGACATACTCATTTTGCCTGCTGTTTTAAACTCTGCTTTCATCATCATCCCTTTTTATTTGGACTGCTAAGAAGCACGAAAATCCCCAGAAGCAGCCCGGAGCAGAGCCAGCCATAAACACGGCAATTTTACCCCCGAAACGCTGCGGCACACAGCTCACTGCACTCATCGCTCCCACTGCCCACGGGGCTGTCAACCACCTCTGGCAGAGCTGGAAGAAGCACCAGGGACTGTTGAGTTATCCACCCAGAGGTTTTTGGGTTTTTTTGCAGACATCAGCCTCTCTGTGCTTTCTAGGGAAGGAAACCAGCTGGGCTGCCCAGACAAGGCACCATCTCCACCAACCCACGGTCTGGGAAAACACAGAATTTGGGTGCCACGGCTGCAAGCCCAACCTGCCAGCAAGGCTGCTCCATCCTGGCCAGCTCTGGGTGGCACAAAAGCTTTTGTGCTTCCAGGCAGTACCATGAATATTTCTGAATGAAGCTAAATTTTGCTGCTGATGGGATCTTTTTTTTTATTGTGTGGGTTGGAAACAAGTTGCATTTTCTGCTGCTATTTGGGTGGTTTTTTTCAAGTAGCTACACTGATGGTTCATCCTTTCAGATCACTGCAGCCTGGCTTCCCTTTTCTCAGGAGTCAGTCTTATTGGTGTAGTTTATCTTGGTAAAAAAAGGTCCTTTTTATCCTCTTGGCAGCAATCTGGGGATTGGAATAAATTGCTGGTAGCAGTGCTGAGCCCACCTGGCAAGGAGTGTGCGGGAGCCTGTCATCCCAGTGGGGCTGGGCAGATTAAGAGGGGCACATCCCCTTCCCAAAATCCAGATGTGAAACAGGACACTGTGTGGGCAGCAAAAGGCCATGGCTGAAGCAAAAGACCATGGCTGAACTACCGCTGCTCCCTATACCCTGCTGATACCCAGTGCCTTCCCCAGCCCAACAGAGACCCTCTTCGACTGCCAGCAAAGAGCAAACAAAACCCAGGCTGAGGAAGATAAGAGGTGAAATCAACTCTCTTCCACGCCCTGTGAAGGTTCACAGGCTACCCCAGCTGCTCAGAGGCTTTCCAGGGACACCAAATTGCCATGTACTCCGTTAATGGCACTGCCCCTCTATGTCACCATGCCATGAACGATGTAAGGCTATACCTGGGTTCAGGTGTCACTGCTCCCCTCCCCTGCTGGCTCCTGTCATTAACCCCTTGCCAGGTATCAGGAGCACCCCCCAGCCTAGGGCAGGGTATTGAGCACCCCTCCACCCCCCCCAGAGGGCAAGAAGGCATTAACCATACCTGGAGAGGAGGATATTGCAATTCTGAGCTCTCCGGCCATCTATGACCGAAAGCTCTTTGACTTTATGCCGGGAACTCAAAGTGTCATCAATAGCATCTTCCTTCTACACGAAAAAAAGAAGAGAAAACAAAGAAAAGCCTGGAGAAGAGCCATGGAGCAGCAAAGACATTTAGTACTCTCAGCACACAGCAGTGTGATACACAACGGGCCCCCATTAATCAGGAGTGTCACCGCGGGTTACGGGTAAGACCCACTGCCTGTACACGAAACACAGTAAGTCACTTCATAAACCAGAGCTGGCTTTGAAGCCACTGGTTAGAAATGTAAATATTTTCTCAGACAGGGAAGATTTAAAAATCTGCAAACACACAGGCGCTGCTGAATAAATAAAGCCAGGCTTTCTTAGCATACATACTTGTGATACTTCATTAAACCCTCGCATGAAATATTTCATTATGGGCTGCTGCACACACTCAGCATCACTCTTGTTCCTCACCCCTGCTCCAAACATCTGTAATCGCCCTTCATGCATCAGTCCTCCTGAGCCAGCTAACCAATACAGGCTACCAGACTTGCAAAAGCAATCTGCAGCTTTTTCAGTGAAATCCTCCCCAAATAAGGGATTTGGAAGCAGGAATCGGCGTGGCATAAGCATCTACATCTCCTAAGAAGCTTAAATACGTTACCTCCAAATGAATAACAATATTGTGGTTGTGGGCAAATGGGCAGATCTACATAAGAGCAGTTTTGCAGGGTTGCCCAAGGGGTTCATGTTGCCCCAGGTTTTAATTTACCATATTGCATATTTTAGTAAGGTTAATCAATTAAAAGGTGGCTATTCAATCCCTCTGGAAGGAACACAACCTGGAACTGCAACGTCCTGTGTGTTACAGATCCGCACTAAACATCCATGAGCATAGCAGACCTGGCACATGGCCACTGCATGGGTTGAGAGTGGGCATAGAAATTCCCATTTTTTTATTCTTTTTCTTGTTTGAATGAAAAATAACCCACAGCTATGGGAATTGCAAAGCTGCTGGGACAGGCAGCACAGAGACAGGTGATGGAAGGTGAGCCCCAAGTCACCCAGCACCAGCTGCCCCTCTCCTGTGCCTTGCCTGCCCTGACCACAACCAAACAGAGAGCTTCAACCTGTGAGTTTATTTCCATCTCTTGTAAAGCAAAAATGCCCAGGGGTAGGAGCTTCTCCGTGTACAGCGGCATCTAAAAATTCAACCTGTGGACTCAGTCATTGACTTTGACCTCAGGCCAGACAGCAAAGAGGGTGTCTTCTGACCTACCAGCCTCTCCAGCATCAACTTTCAAGCTGCTCCTCCTGTTGATCTTTTTACCTCTCTGATTCAACCCCGTTTACCCGCACATTAACCCCCCTCAGGAGTGCCCACATGCCCTGGTGTTCCCAGCCCCACTCTTGCCCTGCCCTTGCCACTCGCACGGGTCCTGCAGGTGCTCTCTTACCTGTCTGGAGTTACCATTCAGAAAGAAGTCCTACAGCCATAGCAGAAGCATGGAAAAAGGCAGTAAAAACACATGCAGTTCAGTGATCTCGGTGAAACCAAAAGGAATCGAAGCACAGAGAAGTGGAGCGTGCAACATGGGGGCCATGGCAGCACAGGGGAGGCACTTGGGGCTGCCAGTGCCAAAACAGGGGGGGATGCAGGTGAAAATGTGGATTAGAGGATGTGCAGAAGGGGAAAGCTGATGGGAGAGGCGGCTCCATGAATGACTCAGGCCAAGGTGCTGGTGTGCACAGAGGTGAGGAGGGGACACGGGATGAGGTGGAGGATGCCGGCCAAGCCCTGCCACTGGCCCAGAGGCACAGAACTGCTCAGGCCGCCGTGCAGGGGAGGAAAATTGCTGGTTCTTGCACATCTGAGGGACTGAAATGCCAATGCAACTGCCAGGAAAAACAGGGCTTTCAAGTGGAAATAACAAGAGGCTCATCCCGGAGCAAATCTGGCTGCAGCAAAACTTTACTATTTGCCATGGCAACACGTTCTGCCTTGAATTCTCCTCCGACAGGGACATCCCCCCTTTTCCAGCCTGGCCAAATGCCACCCTGATGCCACATGGGCACTGTGTTCCTCAAAGAACTGGCTGTCCTGCTGGGCTGCCCCCACAAGGCTGGAACCACGGGCAGTAGAGCTGGCACCACACACGTGCACACACACATGAAGGTTTTCCCTCCTCATTCCCTCAGCTGAGCTGTGGCCATCAGGAGCCTTGTGGCTAAAAGTCTCTGGTTCAGCTAAGGTTAAGGACTGGTATTTCATAAATTAACCTCTTCCCAGCAGTCTCCTTTGTGGGACAGGCACAAAGCACACCCACAAGCTGCAGTGGGTATCTTCTTCTTTGTTTAACTGGTCCCTAATTAGGAAGTCTTCCTTCCATTCCGATGCTCAGACATGCCCCTGGCTGCGGGAGAGGAGAAGGACATGGTGGCCTCCTGTAGTCCCCTGCTCTAGGAGAGGGAGGGCTCCTCATGTATTAAGGTAGAGAAAAGGCTCATTACAAAACCCCTCCGTCTCTGCCTCAAACCAGCTTCATCCCTGCCCCTTTTTCTTGCAGGAATCGTTATCCAGCCTCTGCTGCAGGATGATATAAGAAGGAGCAGCTTTAAACGTGCTGTCACCATCCCCACAAACATTTCCCAGCACTGCTGTCCCTGGCCCCTGCACAGGTCACTCTCCCTTGCACAGAGGAGCTGGAGGCTTTCCTTTCTTCATCCTTTTTTGGGCGATGAATTCTTTCCCAGCTCACTGCTAAGCCCCCAGTTCAACAACACGTATTTTTTCCACTTGGCCCCGACTCTTTTACATCACTCACCGCTGCAGGACCTGCCAGGACTGCCCTGGCTGTGTCACTGCTACTTATCAGCATCACTCCCAGCCTCTACCCCCTTGCAGGCTCTCAAGAAATCCCTGACAGAGGCGCAAGCCCCTTGTGTAACACGTGTAAGCCCCGATGGCCCTGGACTTGCTTTTCTCCATCGATGCATGTACATCCTTACAGAGCTCCCTCCAGTCCTCATGCCACAGCCTAAAACTCACAGCTCCTGTTTCTTTTTCTGTTGTATCTGGCAAAATTGGTAAATGCTGGCATCATACACAGCTGCAGGGCTGAGCCCTTCTCTGGGGACAGGGACATTAGCAGAGCCTCAGCAGGGAGGATGGGGAGGACACGGGGCTCTCCTAACAGCAGCACCCAGCACGAGGCAGAGATGCTCCCAGGCTGAGCCCCAGGAAGCCCAGAGGGTTTCTGTCCTCCCCACATGGAAAGGGCCTTTCCAGAAGGCTGCAGAGCTCACTTTATAGCCTGCATTTACATCCCAGCCTGTGATGTGGGAAAAGCATTTAAAGAGATGCTTAAAATTAAGTACATCATTAAGTCCCGACTCTGTGCAGTACTTAGGGATTCCCCGGTGCTACATGGCAATAAAACCAGCGTAATCCCAGCACCAGCAGCTCCATAACAGCCATCTGGGGGTGGTCAGAGAGCTCTCTGCACTGCACACACCTCTACCCACTGTCCCCAAAGCCTGCTGGGGCACTGGCTATAGAGATAGACCACTTTTGCGGCCCTGATTTGCTTGGGGCACAGGCAGAGACAGGCAGCCCCTGATGCCCGGTGTCCTGAGGATATCATGTATCAGGACAAGTGAGAGGCATGATCACTGAGCAAGTGGCTCAACACAGGGAATAGGCAGGAGAAACCCCTGCTCCTCCCCTGCTTGTTCAGGACAAAAATGAACTTTTGCAAGAGCTTGATAATGCTGTGAGTTATTAAGCAATTAGTTCATTGTCCTTCAGGGACAGCCTGTTCACTCCCTGAGCCCCCCACCACGTACAAAGTGCCCCGTGGTTTGCATGTGTTATAGATTTACAGAATGGTTTGGACTGAAAGAACCTTAAAGATCATCTAGTTCCAACTCCCCTGCCATGGGCAGGGAATGTTCCACTAGACCAAATTGCTCAGAGCCCCATCCAACCTGGCCTGGAACACTTCCACTTTCCTTCGTCTCACGGAGCACATCTAACCCTGTGTGCTGCTGCCTGCACTGCAGCTGCCTGCAGAGCTGTGCTGCCAGCAACGTTGGGGCACACAGCCAGGCACCCCCTGCCCACACTGGGACTCCCCCTCTGGGGACTTCAGGTAGGTGACCACATCTCTCATGTCCAGGGACTTGTGTCCCATGGCTCCACTCACACAAAACAGTGCTACCGCGAAGCCTGGGTGAGCCACAAGGAACTTGTGCATCACATTCTCAAGAGTGGGTCCAGCCCCAGCAGCATCTCACAGGTGGGACTTCACCTTGTCTTTGCCATATACCTTCCAGATGCTCTCGTAGCATCTTTTGCCAGTCCCAACCCAGATCCTGGTTCCTGCGTTCAGCTTCCTTTTGGTCCTCGCCCCAACCAGGGCATAAGCCCATGTCACAGCTCTCCTTTGCAGCATCTCCCTGTTCCTGCTGCTCCCAAACCTAACCAGCTGCTTCCCCCAGCAGGACCTCAGCCAAGCCAAATTATTTTTAAATTCCTGCCTGGCAATAATCCACATCACACCAGGTGACTCATGGACTCAGGCAGGCAAGCCGGAGGGCAAACCGTCCCGCTGACACACAGGTTTCTATTCTTGCTCCTCTTCCATTTCTTGTCCTCAGACGTGCCCTCCAGTAGACATGAGTCAAACTCCAAAAATGCTGGGGGAAAGACAATGCTGTGGTCACCTATTCCCAAAACACTGGGGCAGCACGTACTCCTTGATATTTGCCCTGCTCTGATCCACCCTGATCCTTCCCTCAGTTAGCCTCTGGAAGAGATTAAACTCTCACATTGCTTAATGAGCTTATGGGTCAGGTCCACTCCTTCCCAGCACTGTCTTTCCACCTGAGCCTGGTACGAACGAGACAAGCTGTCCTCTCCTCCCAGTAATACAGCCAGGTGTTCAGCAGGTGAACATCCTTTTTCAGCCTCTCTCCTTGTTTTTTCTCCTGCCTTCTTGAAAAACTCTTTGCTTTTGCCCATTTTCATCCTGCCTCAGGTAAAATGTCTAGTTTTCTCTGTGTGCTTTGATGCCTTCCAAACTGGGGCTATATTGCTTGAGCAGGAGATTAAAAAGGAGAGACTTTTGCCTGCAATGACATTATTTTGGTTTGGAAATTTTGTTCAAAGCTCACATTTTGCTCTTGGCTCGCTACAAAAATAAAAGAAGAGATCCGCCCATGGTAGATGTGGGCAAAACTTAGTCCTTCTTGGCCAGAGAGGGATAGAAATTTTCCACCCAATACGGAGACATGGAGCAATTGCTGTTAGGAGCAATCCAAAAATATTACCCAACTGTGGCCACATCTGGGGGCTATTTTCATACATTCCCTGTCTGGGTTTTGTGTGTTTTTTTGGTGATCCATCTCCCTGACACACATGGTCAGGTGTGTGGGCAGGGGTGAAATCAGGCACATCGAGCTGTGAACAGCCACCTCCCCATAAAAAAGGCTCTGGCATGCGGATGAGAGGATAAAGCAGATCGAGCTGATCTGGCAAACACAGTGTCGGTATGAAATAATGATGAGAGATGTGTTTTGAGACCACAGGTGAAACCACACGATCCCACAATGGTGGCACCTTGCCCAGGTCCTCATGTCGCCCACCCCGGGCCAGCCGTTACCTGCTGTCTTTGGTAGGCAGAGAACGTCCTTTCCAGGTCTTCGAGGTCCAGGATTTTGAACACTTTCGTGTCATCTATGTTGGTCCACACGGTGCCTGCCAGCTTGTTCTGCAAGACAGTGGGAGCACTGCAGGCCGGGGGTCCCCTGCCCACCTGCCCTTGCATCACCGGGTGGCCATGCGGCACCTCCAGTTTCACTGCCGGAATTATTTGCCCAGCTTACCTCTGGCAGCTTGGACCAGTTGAAGGATTTGAGGGCGTTTGTCGGCTGAGGGATGCTCTTCTTCTTGAAGGCCATAGGTGCTCCGAGGGAAGGCATCATCCCACCCAGGGGTGGGGGGCCGGGCGGAGGTGGGGGACCACCCGGAGGGGGTGGTG
>VZRE01014640.1:0-13026 GCA_013396775.1 Cephalopterus ornatus
GTCCTGCTTCCTTCCCTCTGGCCTCCAGTCTCCAGTTGATCCCTGGAAGTGAAGCACCTGGATCTTCATCTCAGTTTCCAAATGCCCATCTCAGTGTCTCTTATTTGTCATGGAATGGTTTGGGTTGGGAGGGACCTTAAAGCCCATCCAGTGCCACCCCCTGCCATGGGCAGGGACACCTTCCACTATCCCAGGTTTCTCCAAGCTCCATCCAACCTGGCCTTGGACACTCCAGGGATGGGAGATCCACAACTTCCCTGGGCAACCCATTCCAGTGTCTCTTCCTTGCCACAGCCTGTAGAAAACTGTGCCATCAGGATGCCACAAACTCCTCCTGATCCCCCCCTGCTTGATCCAGAGGCAGCTCCTGGAGTGAACCAGCACTTAGGGATGGGTGGTGGACAACCTGCACTTCACAGGTTCTCCCGGACTTCTCCGTGTGGGAATGTGGTTATGAAGAAAAATGAGTCAAAACTGGCTTTCCTTGGTCTGCCCTTCAGGGCTGTGTTGGAAGGATGTTTTGATGTGAATCACAAAAAGAAGCCCGGCTTAACTAACCTGGTGGTTGCCCTGGGATGCCCCCAGGGACTAAATTCCTGATAACACTCTTCCCCACTCGTGGAATTTATGATCCCCTGTTTGCTGCCATGCAAAAAGATAACAGCAATAATAATAATAAAAAAAATAATCAAGAATTACTCACATTGTCCGTCAGGTTTCCCGGATTTCTCTCAGAATTTCCAGGAAACTGGGCGACTCCGATGGCTGAGTAACATCCCACAATGTTCCACAGGGTTTCATGGAACCCATGGGACTTGTTTCAAACAACTCCTGGAAAGAGAAGGGCTCTGTCAACAAACAAACTTGTTGCCCCGGCCAACACTGGGAGTTCTGAGGGTTTAAAACAGGTTTAAAACTTTTTGAAGTTACTAAAACTGGGGGTTTAAGGCTTGATTGGAGGAAGGGATGTGAGGAGCAACTGTTCACAGAGTCATTTATGAGGGATTTAAAGATGTTCAGTGCAGGTTTAGCAGGGCCAAGTTGAGGCTTAAATCCGTCCACACATGTCCTGGTTCTGCCTCTCTTTCTCCCTAAAATTCACTTTAACATCATGACAAAAGTTTTTATATTATTTATTTCTTTTTTGAGTGGTAACATGGTACCAATTCTCACCCAGGACAGACCTTAATGCCCAGGAATATGTTGCTTTTCGGGGATATTTTGGTATCCTGTGGGTGAGTCCGCAAGAGATTCCACCTTTTGGAATCTGCCCAAGTGGGAAATTCATGGGAAATCCGTGAAGTTTGCAGGGAGGGAAACTCTAAAGCACTTTTTGGGAGCTGCTGGAAAGGAAATTAGAATAAGGGACTCAACAACAAAAACTGGTTATAAAATCATGGAATTATGGAACGGTTGGGGTTGGAAGGGATGTTAAAGACCATCCCATTCCACCCTGTGCCATGGGCAGGGACACCTTCCACCATCCCAGGTTGCTCCAAGCCCTGTCCGATGTGGTCTTGGACCTTCCACCTTCTCTGAGCAACCTGTACCAGGGCTTTCCCACTCTTTTCCCTAATTTTTAGGATATATCCCTGCCCTTAACTTGTTTTTTAGGCTAATGCTGGATGGATCCTTTGTCACTAAGCTGGTTTTTGGGATCCCATTTTGAATCCTGTGGTTGAAATGAGACTTTCAGAGCCAAGCCCCCAGTTTTGGGAATTCTCCACTCTGGGAACCAGCTGGCTGAAGTGGAATCACTTGGCACAGAAACACCTTGGAGTCACGTGGATTGTGCTCTTTCAGCATGGATGATCCACTGGGATGGGAATAAACACTGGAGAACTGGCTCCTGTCTTTCCACCTCTCTCCAGTCATCCATTTCTGGAGGATAATTCTAGAGATGGAGTTCATATCTCTTTCACGCAGCTGTTCCTATGGAAAAGTTTGGGCAAAGAGAAGCCACGAGGACTCAGAGGTTAAATTTGCCCTCAGCTCTGAACTGATGGTCAGTGTAAGACCTGGGGAAATCTTTGTGGAGAAAGGGTGTTCCAGGATCTTCAGGGAACCAGGAATCCTGGGATGATCAGCAGCGTGTTGGGCCCTAAACTTCTCAGTCAACAAAATGCTGGTAGTTGGTGGATCCCATGCAAGGGGATTTTGGTCTTACTTAATATTCTTAATTTAGATTCAATTAAGGCTTTCAGATAAAGATTACCCCTTGGTGTACTTGTGTATCTGTTCGCAGTAGGATCTTATCTAATAATGAAATAAATATGAAATTCAATAATTTTCTTTTTCACAGAATCCCAGGACTCTAAAGGTTGGAAAATCCCTCCCAGCCCCTGGATCCCCCCGTGCCCCATGCCCACCTTGTCCCCAGCCCAGAGCACTGAGTGCCACGGCCAGGCCTTCCTTGGGCACCTCCAGGGCTGGGCACTCCAAACCTCCCTGGGCAGCCCCTGCCAAGGCCTCACCACCCTTTCCAGGGAGAAATTCCTCCTGATATCCAACCTGAGCCTCCCCTGGTGCAACTTGGGACCGTTTCCTCTGATCCTGGCACTTTTTTTGGGGGAGAAGAGACTGACCCCCCCCCGGCTCCCCCCTCCTGTCAGGGAGTTGCAGAACCAGAAGGTCCCCCCTGAGCCTCCTTTTCTCCAGGCTGAGCCCCCCCAGCTCCCTCAGCCGCTCCTGCTGCTCCAGCCCCTTCCCAGCTCCGTTCCCTTCCCTGCACACGCTCCAGCCCCTCCCTGTCCTTCCTGTCCTTTGGGCCCCAGCCCTGGACACAGCCCTCGAGGTGTGACCTCACCAGTGCCCAGCACGCACAAGTTAATTTGCATTTCGTGCCTTTTATTGGAGCAAAACAACTAAAATATCTCACATATAAAGCAGATTTTCCTTTATCCATCCAACCTTTGGCGTGACGGGTGTCCCATGTCCGTGCACATCCACACACGAAAGCACAGCTACTCCCAGGGATTTACAGGGATTTACACCTTTCCCTGGGGTTTGTGGGTGACACAAGACTAACTCTGAGGGTCTTGAACTCATCCCAGCTGCCAAGACACGGATAAAGTGGCAGGATGGATGGTCCATCCGCTGCCAAGGCCTTCCCAAATCCATGACCCCGACTTGTGTCACCAGCCCCCCGCCTGCTGTACGCTGTTGACTTTGTCGAGCCAAACAAAACATGAGTCAGGAGGGGAAAAATCTGTCCTGGGCCCCGGGAGGCTCCTTGGCAGCCTTGCAGCTCCCTGGGAAACGTTCCCTCACCGTTCCACGGGAAGGATCCTCCTTTCTCTTCGGCTCCTTCCTCCCGGATAACCAGCTCATGGTTATATTTATATCTTCTCGGAGCATTAAAGTCCCACCTGAAGCAGGGGCAGTGCCTTGGGATGGCTCCGAGATCCTGCAGAAAGAACCCCCTCCCTTCCTGCTGGATCCCAGGGAAGGTTTGGGACACTGAGGGTCTCAGCAGCCCCTTCAAAACCCAAGGAAATAAATACTTTGGGGAATGGATGGATTTAAGCCCAGCTGTGCTCTGATAACACTCTGCAGGAACCTACATTGAGAGCATAAAAATAACTATAAAAATAGATATTTTATAGAAATACAATATTTTAATATTGAGATTAAATTATTAAAGTAATAGTAAATGTTACCTAATACTAACCCACATTAATTAATTAACATAGATAATATGAAGTGATTGTTAAATACAGTGTTAATTTTAAATATTAATATTATTTTAATAAAATGTTTTATAGACATATATTTATATATTTATATTATATAAATACGTATTTCTAAAAATGATATATAGTATATAAATATATATGTAGAAATACATAAATATATATAAAATTATAAATATCTATAAAATACAGAAATATAATAAATATTATATACAAAATATAGAAATAATATTTTATAGATATTTTATAGAAACATAATTTCTCCAATCTATAATAATATACAATATTTTTATAATATAATAAACAATATTTTTATAATATAATAAAATAGTTGAATACATGCATTTTAACATTACTCAATATCAATATTAAATATTAATACTAAATTATCTCATTTATTTAATTAATTATCTCATTATTTAATTAATATAGGTTACTATTGTAAGTATAGATTATTTATTAATTTTATTAATTTTAATGCTAATGCTATTTTTACACAATATTTTACAGAAATATAATGTTTTATAGGTGTTTTATAGAAATATCTATAAAATCTCCAAATCCCACAGGAATTAGTGGTGGGAAAACGTCTGGAATGTAACGTTGATCCAAGGAAAAAGACTGTGTTGAAGGCCCAGAGAAGCTGTGGCTGCCCCTGGATCCCTGGAAGTGTCCAAGGCCAGGCTGGAGGGGGCTTGGAGCAACCTGGGCTAGTGGGAGCTGTCCCTGCCCATGGGGACAAGATGATCCTTAAGGTCTCTCCAACCCAACCCATTCCATGACTCTGGGATTTCCCAGCACTGCCAGTTCTTTAGTTCTGGATTCCAGATGGGATTTTTGTTCCAGTGTTACTCTTTTCTACTCCACATCCAGAGGATGGAGCTGGATGGAAGTTCTGTGATCCCAGGAAAAGCGCCAAAGCCAAGGAGGGGAAAGGCGGAAGCAGTGAAGGCTCGGATCCAAGTGCTCTGTGGAATGCGGGACGCCCACACAGGCTGCACTGGAGTGATCCAGAGGTCTTGTGGGATGTTCCCAGCTCCCATTTTTATGTTCCTCGTTTTCCAGATGCTGCTTTCCTGGGATGCCCCACAAACATTTCCACCCCACGTGGTCTCCGTCAGGAGATCGGAACCAGAAGCAGGACCATCCAACCTTTCCATGCAGCAGGAAAAATCCTTTAGGGAATCCTACAATCCCCAAGGTTAGAAAAGGCCTTTAAGGTCATCAAGTTCAACCATCAACCCAACACCACTCATCCATGTCCTCAAGTGCCACATCCACAATTTATTGTGAGCACTTCCAGGGGAACTCCACGACTGGGGACTCCACCAATCCACTTTGGGATAATCTCTAGTCAGGTGAGGGCAACGCTCCTTCCCTTCAGGACAGGGATCGGCCCATGGACATTCCACACTGAAATCCAGCCATGGTGCCCCACCCTATGGAAAGCTGGGAGTGCCCACACTGTGATGGCAGCCAGGCATTAATGCTTGGAATTAGATCATTTTGCTGGGAAGGGCTGCAGTGCCCACTCTTCCTTCTGTTCCCAGCCTTCGTGTGGACCAGGAATGTGCTCCCTGGTTTTTAAATGATCATTTTATAATCCCATTCCTCTAAATCATCCATCTTTGATGGTTCATTCTCATCTTCGTTCTGGTTTTGACCATGGGTGCATTTCCTCGATCCCTGGCAGTGTCCAAGGCCAGGTTGGAGCAACCTGGGGCAGTGGAAGGTGTCTCTGCCCATGGCAGGGGATGGAATCAAGGAGATTTAAAGCCCCTTCCAACCCAAACCACTCCAGGATTCTGGAGCCCCTCTGCTCTGGAGCCAGGCTGGGAGAGCTGGGGGGGTTCAGCTGGAGAAGAGAAGGCTCCAGGGAGAGCTGAGAGCCCCTTGCAGGGCCTAAAGGGGCTCCAGGAGAGCTGGAGAGGGACTGGGGACAAGGGATGGAGGGACCGCACGCAGGGAATGGCAAAGGGGAGAGTTAAATGGGATATTGGGAAGGAATTCCTGGCTGGGAGGGTGGGGAGGCCCTGGCCCAGGTTGGGCAGAGAAGCTGTGGCTGCCCCTGGATCCCTGGAAGTGTCCAAGGCCAGGTTGGAGCAACCTGGGCTAGTGGAAGGTGTCTCTGTCCATGGCAGGGGGTAGAACAGGATGGACTCTAATGTCCCTTCCAACCCAATCCTGTGATTCCATGACTCAGTTGGATTGAATTTCAGTCCCACTCCATGGCCACTGGAACAGGAATAAACCTCTCTTACAACCCCAGCACCTGCCACCCCTCCCCTGCTCTCAAAATCAGCTGAACAAGCTCAAACACCCCGAATTGGTTCTGTCGGAGGTAGAACGAGGCTGAATTTGGTTTGGGGCTTTTTTTTTGCCCCCGTCTGTCCCTTGGCTCCTGAGGAAAAGTCATCCAAGAGCCTGTTTTGCAGCACTTGGATCACCCTGGATTAAGCTGAAGTGCAAACTCTCCGTTTGGTTCAATGAAGCAAAACAAAACTGGCTGATTCAGAAATGTCAAAACACGCGGTTTTTCTCCAAAGGAGCTGAGAGCCAACATATTTCTTCTCTTTTTTTTCCACGAAAAAGTTCAATATTTGCATGTGGAGCACATTTCTGGGTAATCTCACCCGTGGAGGGAGCAAAAGTTGAAATTTCCCCAGAAGAGAATTTCTTGCAGGGCTGGAGCTCCCAGTTCAACCCAGAAGTTATTGTTTCCTTAACAATTAATCGCTTTTTGTTCAGACAAGGAAACCTGGCCCTGGAAAGGTGGGGTGGCTTAAGATCCTGGAATGGTTTGGGTGGGAAGGGACCTTAAAGATGATCTTGTTCCACCCCCTGCCATGGGCAGGGACACCTTCCACCAGCCCAGGTTGCTCCAACCTGGCCTTGGACACTTCCAGGGATCCAGGGGCAGCCACAGCTTCTCTGCCCAACCTGGGCCAGGGCCTCCCCACCCTCCCAGCCAGGAATTCATTCTCAATATCCCATCTAAATCTTCACTTTTCCAGTGGGAAGCCATTCCCTGTGTGCTGTCCCTCCATCCCTTGTCCCCAGTCCCTCTCCAGCTCTCCTGGAGCCCCTTTAGGCCCTGCAAGGGGCTCTCAGCTCTCCCTGGAGCCTTCTCTTCTCCAGCTGAACCCCCCCAGCTCTCCCAGCCTGGCTCCAGAGCAGAGGGGCTCCAGAATCCTGGAATGCTTTGGGTTGGAAGGGATTTTAAAGCCCATCCAGTGCCACTCCCTGCCCTGGGCAGACACCTCCCACTATCCCAGGTTACTCCAAGCCCATCCAACCTGGCCTTGGACACTCCCAGGGATCTGGGGGCAGCCACAGCTTCTCTGGGCCTTTCATTTGAATTTCAATCGAAATTCCTTGGTTGGATCATTGTAATTCCCAGCAAATAAAGCTCCTATCCTGCCCCACATGAAGACCTGGGAGTAGTCCAGATGCTTTCCTTCCAGTGGGAACAGTGGTGGCTCACGGATAACAACAGCTGGCCACAGGAATCACTGTGCAGATTTTTCAAAATAATAATTAATTTAATGAAATTTTAAAAATTTTTATAAAAATTTAGGCTTTTTAATTATTTTCCTGCCAGCAGCGTCCACATCTCCTCCTCCTCCCCTCAGTCCTGGAGCAAAGCCAATGGAGAATGTTGGATTAAAGGATCATCACTTGGTGCTCTCAAGAGCAAGAGGGAAGAGGGATAAACGTGAGGGGGCTGACAGAGCCCTGGGAGTTCACAGCGATGTGGCAGGAGCGGGAATCATGGAATATCCTGACTTGGAAGGGGCCCACAGGGATCCTGGAGTCAGATCCTGAGTATAAAGTGATAAATGAAGGGATAAAGGAATATAAGGAAGTGATATAAGGGAATATAAAGGAATATAAAGGATTATAAAGGAATATAAAGGAATATAAAGGAATACAAAGGACTATAAAGGAATATAAGGGAATATAAAGGAATACAAGGGAATATAAAGGAATACAAAGGAATATAAAGGAATTCAAAGGAATAGAAAGGAATACAAAGGAATATAAAGTAATATAAATTAGTGTAAAGGAATAGAAAGGAATATAAAAGAATAGAAAGGAATAGAAAGGAATATAAAAGAATAGAAAGGAAAATAAAGGAATATAAAGAAATACAAAGGACTATAAAGGAACACAAAGTGGTGGTGGCCAGATTCATTGAATATTTTTCTAAACAAGCTTTGCTGGTGTTCAATGTTCTCCCTGTGAGTTACTCCATGTCCTGGAGTGTTCTGGGCTCCTGTTCTCCAAGCAGTGGCCACTTTGGGATATTTTAGACTTGGATCTGGCTCCTTGGCTGGGACAGACAAAAACCAAGACGTCAGAACATCCCCTGGGTGGATTTGTCCTCCAAACAGGAGCAAACCATGAACTTCCTTGTGCCTCTGTTGCCTTGTGTTCGACCCAAAGCCGCCTCCTGAAAGCCCAGGCCTTGCTCGAAACAGGAATTCCCTAAAATCCACAAATTCCCTGAGGTCCTGCCAAGGCTTGGGATGGTTTCATGGCCATCTGGGCAGGAAAGAGTCTTCTTCTGCAGCTCCATCTCCTCTCCTGGCGCACACATGTTACAACAGCGGGAAATTCCAGAGCTCCACCAACTGCCACTCGGAGATCTGAGAATAATTAGAGTTGGGAATCACCTCTGGAGTTGTCCAGTCCATTCTCCTGCTCATTTTCCTTCAAAGTTAGAGCTGGGAGGTCCCAATCCATTTTCATCCTCTGCTTTTAAAAGCCCTGCAATTCCTTGGAAATGGGGAATTTCAGGAAAGGACTGTGAGCTGCTGCTGTGCTCCCCATAATAAAGGGATTTTAGCCTTATTTTGTCCCATTTTAGCTTCATTTCATCCCTTTTATTTTGGTGGAAAGGTTCAGAAAAATTCACTTCCCTTCCTGCCCCCCCCATTTCTGAAATATTCTTCCATCGCTCAAAGCCACGATTCAAATCCCATCGATTCAAACCCACATTTTTAATGCCAGTTGGTGGTTTTTCCCTTTAAAACAAAATATCCAAGCGAGCATTTTGCTCCGGGTCAGCTACTGCAGCAATTGGCGTCAGGTTGGAATTATTTTCCGGGGGGAAAAAAAAAAAATAAAAAAATTCTGGGCAATTTCAGACAAAACGAACCTTCCATGCGACTTTTGGAAGTGTCTCATTCACCCCCAGAGCTGTCAAAGAAGCACTTTTGACCAGGTTAAAAAAAAAAAAGAGGGGAAAAAAGGTCCAAAAAGACTGAAAGATGCTACACTTAATTAAATTATTTTATAATTTAATTTTATATTATTTTTATACTAATTCTTGATATCTTATGTTTTGTATGTTTTATATTAATGTTATATATATATTACATATCTATATGTTTTATGTTAATACAAAATTATAAACTGCATGTTTATATGAAATTTTAGATTAATAAATATTTTCTATTAATTGGGATGTTTTATATTTTATGCTGATAAATATTAATATATTTAATATTAATTATGGAGCTATAGCTGTTGGGAGCCTTAAAACCACATGTGAGGAATGACTCTGGAAAAAGGGCAGGTTTGGATGAGATATTAGGAAAAAGTTCTTTCTTTGAGGGTGGGATGGAATTCCCAGAGAAGCTGTGGCTGCCCCTGGATCCCTGGAAGTGTCCAAGGCCAGGTTGGAACCTGAGCTAGGGGAAGGTGTCCCTGCCCGTGGCAGGGGGTGGCACCGGGTGGGATTTAAGGTCCCTTCCAACCCGAACCATTCCAGGATTGAAGGTCCTTAGAATCCCAGAATCCTGGAGGCTGGAAAAGCCCTCTGAGATGACCCAGTCCAACCGTTCCCAGCACTGCCAAGGCCACCACTGCCCATGTCCCCAAGTGCCTCATCCACATGGATCTGAAATCCCTGCAGGGATGGGGATCCACCCCTGCCCTGGGCAGCCTCTTCCAATCCTTCACAACCCTTTCCATGCAGGAATTTTCCCCAGTATCCAACCTGCCCCTCCCCTGGCACAGCTTGAGGCCGTTCCCTCTCCTCCTGTCCCTTGTTCCCTGGGATCAGAGCCCGACCTCCCCCCAGATGTTCTTCCCTATTCATTTCTCCTCTCAGTTCTCCCATCCCTGGGTGGCTCCGGGTGTTTTCCCCGTTTCCTCGCCCGTCTCCCTCCTCACCTGTCCCTCTGCCTCCCTCCCTTTTGCAGCACGCTTGGCTGGAGTCCAGGAGCCTGTTCTTTCCTCCTGGGCACTTCCCAAGTTTTATTTGCGAGGCTCCCGACACTTGTGTGTTACTGGAAGGATTTTCCTGGCACGGGGCCCTCGGATCTTTCTCCGCTCGTGCTCCTGAGCAGACGAAACTCTTGGAGTAAAATTAGCAACAAGCAACACCTATTTTTTTTTTTGTCTCTGTGTCTCCAGACTGTTTCCAGATGATTTCATCGTTCCCTGTTTACACTGTGGGAAACTGAGGCCTGGAAAATGGGAGGATTTATCCAACATTCATCAGTCCTCCTGGTCCTTCCATGATTCCTCCCGAAGGATTTGTCCAGTGTCCGTTGGTCCTCCTGGTCCTTCTGTGCATTTCTTCCCTTCCAGGTGTGTTCAAGTCCCTGTTTCACGGCTGCAGCTCCCACCAGGATCCAGGGAAACCTAATTACTGTGGAAAGGGATTGAAAAGAGGTCCAGGGTTTAATCATCCTGTTCTTATTAAACTCTACAAACTGGTTTTGCTCCCACAAATTTCCTGGATCATGGCTGGGACAAAGCCTGACCCATCAGAACTTTATCATCCCTGTTCCTAAATAACTGGAGTATCCCAACTCCAATATCCACGTATCCAAGAGGCTCCTTGTGACATTTAAGACACTTTTTGGGATCTTGTCCCTGCTCATGGCAGGGGGTTGGACTAAATGACCTTTAAGTCCCTTCCACCCCAAATTATTCCATGTTCTTCTATGGCAAAGTGTCAGAATAAGCCATTAAAATTCAGGGATTAATTATTATGTTCTTGTTAAACTGTACAAGCTGCTTTTGCTCCCACAAATTTCCTGGATCATATTAGGACAAAGCCTGATCCGCCAGAACTTTCTCTTCCCTGCTTCTTAATAGTATTCCAGCTGTAATATCCAAATATCCAAGAGGCTCCTTGTTATAGTATTTAAAACGCATTTGGGGATCTTGTCCCTGCTCAAGGCAGCGGGGTTAAAGTTCATGACTTATATGACCTTTAAAGGTCCCTTCCACCCCAAATTATTCCATGATTTTCTACTGCAAATGGATCAAAAGAAGCCATTACAATTCAGGGATTCCCTTGCCAGGGCTCTCCCTCTCTCCCAAGGCACCAGAGAAGGACTGGGTGGCATCAGTATCCCTTTTTCCAGGCCATGGATTCATCCCACCTCAGCCAGTTCTTGTCTGCAGTGCTTCAACTGGTACTTTATTTTCCCAGACTCTCCTGATGGGTGGAACAGGGATTGGGCACCTCCAGAGGTTATATTATTTTATTATATTTTATTATATTATATATTATTATGCATTATATAACATAGTGTATTATTTTAATAGCTAATATAATGTAATATATTTTAATCTTAGAAAACAGGGATCACTCTGGGCCACCACAAAGCTATTTTGGAACCTCATCCATCATCTTCGAATTTTCCCAGGAAAAAAACCGTACTTTGGATGTTTATCTTCAATCCAGGACGGGCCTGATTTAATCCCAGAGTGCTCCAATTTTTTGTCTCACCTGGGGAAAAATGGGAAAGGGCTTCTCAAACCTTTCCCACGATGTTGAAGGAGTCTGGGCACACTTTTTTTGTCCCTGTTGCCACTCCTGAGGGTGGGATTGCCCCCCCTGGATAACAGGTTGTGGTGGGAGAAGGCACAGGAGGCAGAGCTTGTTCTCCTGCATCCAGGAAAACAGGGAGCAGAGTGTAGGAACACCCACTCCATGTGTGGCCCAGGAAAACTTTGCCACAAGGTCCAGGCTCAGCCCCGGGAAATTTGGGAGCTCGCCTTGGCCGTGCTTTGGCCTTGGGTGAGCAGCTCCAACGGGATCCCTTCCCACTCCCCCCCACCACGGGCAGAAAAAGTAGGAGAAATACTTCCCCCATATGGAGGATTAAGTGTTTAGGAGGGAATCCAAGCTCCACTGAAGGCAATGGCAAATCTCCCAGCAGTTTCACCGGGAAAAAATTTCCCAGTGCGAAGCGTTCTGGATCTTTGCAAAGGAAAGGGAAACTCTGCTTCAGCTACTGCCACGAACTGGAGAGCCCTGGACACGCCAGCGGATCTCCTCTTATCTCCAGAGCCATCTCTCCTCATCTTTGGAATTACAGTTTGATGTGGCCTCGAACCAAACCCACAAATCAGAACATTCCTGAGCCCTGGGGCCGTTTGAACTCCGATCTGGAGCTGCACTTGCAAATGTGCTTTATCTTTATAAGCCAGGGCCAAAGCAAAATCCTCCATCTGGGGGCTGCACGTGGATTTTGGGAGTCCTAATCTCATCTCATTAACTCATTCTGATGGTTGGCTGCTTATCTGTCTGTCTCCCACGACATCAGGTTGAAACGTGGGATCTCTGGTCCTGCGCGGGGCGGGGGACAGGCAGGAAAAGTTCATGGAATACTGTTCACTTCAAAAAAGAGCGTGAAGTCTTGTTAGAGAGAGGCCTGGATTTAACGGGCGTGGGTTTGCCCTTCCACTGGGGAGGTTTTCAGGCTCAGCAAATAACAACATTAAAGGTTAAGAACCACTTGTCCAACACTTAAACCCCCTGCCAGCACTGCATACATTGGAACTGATTGTCATCCCCCGGCTTTCCCGAATTCCTGCCTTGTTTGTGGGCACACAGTATCACCCAGTGGCAGAAACCAGCTTGGTCCAAAATCCCGCTGAAAAAAAAAAAAAAAAACACCTAGGGAACTGGGAATGCTGAAACCTTCAAAGTCTCCTTTGAACGCTTTGTTTTTCCAAGCGGGGACGGGCGCGAGGGTCACAGATAATCCGTGTGTTTTCCTGCCTCCTCAGGCTACCGGGTTTCCAGCCACTTGTGCGTCCCGAGCTTCCCCTTTCGCCCTCTCCAAACCTCACTCACACGCTTCTGTCCGTGCCCATGTGGAGGTCGGGTTGTGTAATTCCCGCGGCAGGTCAAGGAGGAGGATATTTTGGTAGCCAGGGCTGGATGACAAGTCCTAACAAGCCCATGCACATGTGTTAAGATTAGGGCTCAGACATGAGCCGTGACTCAACAGGATACGCTGGGCCTAAGCCAGGCCAGGCCGCTGTTCCTGGCCTTCTGAATCATTAGTGGAAAAAAAAAAAA
>VZRE01014640.1:13045-41459 GCA_013396775.1 Cephalopterus ornatus
AAAAAAATAAAAGGTGGGGGGGGTGAAAGATCCATCTCCATCTGTTTTTAACTTGGTGATGTCCTCTGGAAGGCAGGGGAACTATTTGCTGGGCTTTAAGCGCACAAACATCTTGGCAGAGCGGGGTCGGGACGCGGGGAGGGGCAGGGCCGGCTCTGGGATTTGGGGGGTTGGCGGCACCGCATTTGGGGGGTTGACCACAGCAGGGGTGCTGGGGTGAGGGCAGGAAGGTGCTGGTGGGCTCAGTGAGCCCGAGGATGTGGGCCGGGAAGCAGGACAGGACGGATGGCTGCGGAGCAGGCGGACGTGAAGGTGGTGCAGGGGGAGCTCTGGTACCTGGGAGGGCTCCGTCTGAGAGGAAAAAGATGTTTCCTTTCTCAGCTGGCAGATTTTCCATGTTCAGCTGGGGAATGCACGAGTCAAACCAGGGTCATTCACCCTGCCAGGCCACTTCCCAATGTTGCTCGGAGAGGCTGTGGCTGCTCCACCCCTGGAAGTGTCCAAGGTTGGATGGAGCTCGGAGCAACCTGGGCTAGCAAGTGGCATCCCTGCCCACGGGAACTGGATGATCTTTGAGGTCCTTTCCCACCCAAACCATTCCATGAGTCTACATTTTGCCCTTTCATGCAACCCCCTGATCTTACACAGCCTCCCCCAGGGCGTCTCTCCAGCTTTTCCCTGCCCACATTTGGTTATTCCTTGTGTCCAGCCTAACGTTTTAGAGTGGAGAATACTTTCTTTCGCTATGGATCTGCCTTTCCTTTGAAGCAGAGGAGATTCCTTGTAGGAAATGAACCTTTTATAAGCAATGGATGGAACACTCAGGAGCCCCAGCCCAAAGCTGTATTTACATTTTTATGGCAAAACCCACCCAGAGAGAGGGAAGCAAACCTGGTAATGAGGATGTTACCGTGCCTGGAATATCAGCCTTCCATGGGGGCTTGATTGCTCAGCAAGCTTCAGTTGAAGCAGGGAAATTTGTGAGCCGACAGTTCTGACTCTCCTGGCCCAAATTTGTAGCCAAAGCAGTAAAAATCTCGATGGGAAAAGCAGATGATATTTGAAGAAATCACGTTCAAGGGCTAAATTTGAGCAAGATTCATTGCCTGGAGAAAAGTCAGCTGGAGAATAACTGTGTGGGTCTCATTCTTTGGAGGGAGATATGATGGATTACAAACTGATCAGGGAGCAAGAAATTCCTGCTGTTGTGGATAAAACAGATTAGTGTTGCACTGGGTTGTACCAGCAGGAATATTTCCTTCCACTGGAAGTCTATTCCAGTCAGGATTGGCAAATCCAGTGCAAGAAAGATATGGATGAACTGGAGAGTCCATTTGGAGCGTGAGGAGGATGATAAGAGAGATGGCTTGGAAGTGAAGCTTGAATGAGGCCAAAGAAATGGGTGAAGGAAGGAGAAAGAAAATGAAGGAAGAGGCCAATTGAAGACTTGACATATGTCAGAAAGCACGTGGAGAAAGGAAATAATTTCTGTCCAAAGGTTGAATGGAAATTTAGGTTGGCCTTTGGTTTCCCTTTCCTGAGGTGAAGGATGCAAAGCAGAGGTTATTGGAAGGAAAGTGGCATCTCCAATCTTTAGGAGGAGGCTGGAGCCAAACATTCAGCCAAAAATCTACCAAAAATTCAGAGAGAAAATGGGAGTAAAGGACAGACTGGAAGATGTCCTGATCCCTCCCAGAAATCTGAGTGCTCTCTCTAAAAAGGGATATTAGGAAAGTACCAGAGCAGAGAAACAAATCACTGGAGGAAGGAAAAGGAATTAGGAGTAAGAGTCACAGTGAAATCAAGGAATGGCAAACAGGCACGACGAAAAGTGCCCTGACTGAAAGAGCTCGTCAAGGAGCAGTGGAAGCCCTTGGCCTGGAGTCAGCCAGAAGCAAAGCTGGGGGAATACGGAGCAGGGAACAGCTTCATGTTGGCCAAAGGTGAATAGACAAAGTGATCTAATCAGCCTTTTCCAGGTCTTCCCCTTGCACCTCCGTGGATGCGGGCAGCGGGACTGGGGCTTGCTCAGGGCAGCCAAGTCAAACGGCACAAGGCACCTCATGAGAGCAGCCAGCAGGAGGAAGGGCCACCTCCCTGTCCACGCCTTTGCGCTCCAACAGTCCCCTCAAATCCAGCTGGTCGCTGGGGACTCCCGGGAAGGGCTGGAAGAACAGTCAAACCACTTCCCCGAAATCCATTTGGAGCACAGGAGTGGCTCCTGAATCCCAGAGGTTCCACTGAGCAGCACTTGCCGGGAACAGCTCCTGCAGCCTGAGGAGCCTACTTTGGGAAGATGAAGGAGTAACTGGGCTTGGAGTAACTGGGCTTGGGGTAACTGTGCTCACAGTAACTCTGCTTCTTTCCCAGAGGTTGGCTTCACTCCTGAGTGACACCAGGGACGCTCCAGAAAAGCCTCTTTGCTGCTGCTGCTCTTCAGTGTTTTGATTTTTGGGGGTCCAACAGCACAGGAGGGATGTGGAGATGTTGGAGAGAGTCCAGAGAAGGCACCAAGATGATCAGAGCTCTGCTGGGAGAAAAGGCTGGAGAATTGGGATTATTCAGCCTGGAGAAGAGAAGCTTTGGGGTGACCTGACTGTGGCCTTCCATGACCTGAAGAGAAGGCTCCAGGGGCTTCTAGGGCCTAAAAGGGGCTCCAGGAGAGCTGCAGAGGGACTGGGGACAAGGCATGGAGAGACAGGACACAGGGAATGGCTTCCCACTGCCAGAGGGCAGGGTTAGATGGGATATTTGGAAGGAATTCCTGGCTGTGAGGGTGGGGAGGCCCTGGCCCAGGTTGGGCAGAGAAGCTGTGGCTGCCCCTGGATCCCTGGAAGTGTCCAAGGGCAGGTTGGAGCAACCTGGGATAGTGGAAAGTTCCCTGTGTGGAACTGGATGATCTTGAAGGTCCCTTCCAACCCCAACCATCCCAAGATTCCACGTCCTTCCCTCTCAAACAGCCTTTGACCACCGATGGGGTTTGGGAGGAATTTTGTCTCAGTGCCTGGAGAAATCTCAGTTTTGGGGACATGGGGGAAATGCACCACCATTAATCACCACTTCAGATCAACAGCCCTGGACAACAGAATTCTTCTCCTTCTCCATCTCTCCCACCTGATCTGTGGTTTCCTCTGGCCCACAGAGCTCCAGAGGTTCTTGAGACCATCCAAAACACTAAAGAGGGAAGACCAGCACGCTGTGGTGGCTGGAATCCCCCCTGAATGAATTCCAGCAGGAAAACACTTGCTGGAGCTGTGGCCAGTGTGGTGGGAGGACACACGTGATGTTTGCAGCTGAGACACATCTCAGGTACCAGGGGACAGCCCAGCGAAGTGATAGAAACAACTCATTTTAGTCCTGCTTGTGGAGCACAGCTGGGCCCAGATGCCAAGATATTGGATCCAGGCCTTCACAGAAAACAGAGTTTGCAATTCCAGCTGCTCTTTTCCACCCTTTGTGTGACTAAATACAGACAAATCTTCTTCATTTATGTAGGAAAAACCCAAACCAGGACTGAACGTGCTCTAATTCATTTAATGATAACTCCACAGCTCTGTTGGATTAATCCTCACTTTTCCCATGTGGATATAGATTTATACGGACAGAACTGAAGTGGGCTTGGAGCAGAGCTCTTTTTCAGGTTGACTTGTGTGCCCGTGGCACACACAAGCTGTGTTTGACCCACCACATTTCCAGAGGGAAGGGATTCAGCCCAGATCTGAGCCTGATTCTCTGCACATCCAGGGGAGACAGGCAAGGAATGAAAGCTCCTCATTTATTCCAGATGATTCAGGATCGCTTCTGTCCTCTGACTGCCCAGGCATGGCCCCAGACCCTGCCAAAGGAGGTGCTTGGCACTGCCTGTCCTCCACCTCGGGCATGTTGGGAGGCACCTGAGCAATGTTGGGGACTAAATTCTCTCCAGCAGAACAAGAACTGGCCTCCAGCTCCAGCCAGAGCCACTGCCAGCGCGGGATTCTAAGATTTATCATCTGGGTTGGGTGAGATGAACCGTTTTTTAGAGCTATTTACTTCTGTCCAGGCCCTACAAACACAGACTGCAGGTGAGTGGCTCTGCTGAGGCGTCTGGGCTGTCAAATCTGAAGTTAAGTGAGCTCAGTCCTCCCCAATTTAAATCAGATTTCTATGCTGGAATCACGGGTTTAGATTAGGAACTTTCTAAAGGTCCTCCTTCAGACCATTAGGCACTTTCTTAATATCTATTTCAGACCTCTTCCTGCTGCAAAATTCATGCAAACACCTGGATTTGTCGGGGAAACTGAGGGAGAAATGGGGTTTATGCACGTTTTGTCACAAGCAGGACAAAAATAGCAGTTTCCTGCATAAAAACCCTCTCCTTTCCCAACGATTGTCCCACACTGACCTACAAAGAGCCAAACCGGCCCTGTTTTCTTTGTCACCGTGGATGGAATGTGCTGGTGGGAGGTGCCAGGCACCACCCTGCAGGTTGGATTTCTCTGTGTATCCCAAGAGCAGGTCGTGTCCCAGCAGCCAGAGCTGGAGCTTCCTTTCATTCCTGCCTTCCAAAGAGGTTTGACCTGGAGAAAACCACCTGAGAGGGACAGAAGAGACTTGTTCCACCAGATTCCTTGGCCTCAGTGGGAAGCAGGATGGCAGGGAAAGGGAGCTGTGCCTTCCTGGGAGGGGGGGAGGCATTGAAGAGGTTTCCAACTCACAGTGGAGGTTCCCAACCCTTTGCCAGGGTTGGCAGAAGCAAAGCACCTTCTCAGAGCTGCTCTGTGAGCTCTGATTCCGAGGAGGCTCCGTGGGTTTGGCTCTGCTGATCCTGCTGCAGGAAAACCTTCGGCAGAGGGATAAAGCAGGAAACTGTCCATTGAATACATGAGTGTGAGTTGCTGGAAGTGCCCTCAGGTGTTGCTGCAGCGTTAGGAGATTATTTCAGGGGTTATAACATCTCATGTCCTTGGAAAACAGCAAATCCAGCAAATTTGGCTCAATTCATTCCTTGTCCCCCGTTTATCTCCAGCTCCCACTGCTGCATAGAATTCCCAGGAGCTTCCATTGATCCCAGCAGTCCTGTGTGGGTACCTGGGGTATCCCATGGCTCCTTGGCCAGCACTGGACACGGCACAGGGAATTCTATCACACCCCTCATTATCATGGAATCATAAAATCACAGAACATCCGGAGCTGGAAGGGACCCACGAGGAGCAAATCCAACTCCTGGAGTAAACACGGGGTGATTCATGAATCAAACCCTCTCTGGGGAGAGCAGAGAGGACAAAAGAGCACCAGTCACCTTCCAAACTCCCCATAAACATGGTTAACAGCCAGCTGTTCCCGCTGGAAGTTTTGTGGGATGGGCTCTGCTTTTGGAGGGTTTGTGCTCCCAGGTGTGGGTTGGTGGCTGAGATGAAAACCACAGTCCAGGTGACTCCGGGATAATTCTCCCTCAGATGACTTGCTGATAATGGAGCTGATTCACTGGTTTATGGAAGCAAAGTCTCCTCAGCCCTCAACAATCTCCACGTGCTCTCTGCTTTCCCTGCTCTGATAAAAAGGCCTCTCTCCTTTGCTTTTTCATCCTCACAAGGAGTTCAAAGGTTGAGGGAATAAAGCAGATCCCAGTCAACCCATCATCTTAAACTCCCCCTACTCCACACTGTGTGTCTTCTCCTTGCTCCTGCACCAAGGCAGAGCTCCTGGCTCCTTCTCCTTGGTGGAAGTGCCAAAGCAGGGAAAACCAGAGCGGCCCAGGGAAGTTCTGGCAGATCCCGCTCAACCCTCAGGATAAACTCCTGCCTCAGTGTTTGCTGCATTAAAAAAGCACATCTCAGGGGCTCTGACCTTTGAGTGAGTGGCTCTGCAGATGCCTGAGGTGTGGGTTGGTGGCTGAGGAGATGAAAACCACAGTCCAGGTGATTCTTGGATAATATTTCCTCAGATGACTTGCTGATAATGGAGCTGATTCACTGGTTTATGGAATCAAAGTCTCCTCAGCCCTCAACAATCTCCATGTGCTCTCCACTTTCCCTGCTCTGATAAAAAGGCCTCTCTCCTTTGCTTTTTCATCCTCACAAGGAGTTCAAGGTTCAAGGGTTGAAAGAATAAACCAGATCCCAGTCAACCCATCATCTTAAACTCCCCCTACTCCACACTGTGTGTCTTCTCCTTGCTCCTGCACCAAGGCAGAGCTCCTGGCTCCTTCTCCTTGGTGGAAGTGCCAAAGCAGGGAAAACCAGAGCGGCCCAGGGAAGTTCTGGCAGATCCCGCTCAACCCTCAGGATAAACTCCTGCCTCAGTGTTTGCTGCATTAAAAAAGCACATCTCAGGGGCTCTGACCTTTGAGTGAGTGGCTGTGCAGCTGCTGAGCCAAGGAGGATGTCCAGGATGACTCAGGCGGGTGCCATGAGCGCGTGAGCTGCTCCGGTTGTGCCGGGAGGGCAAACAAGCACCACCACGCTCCAGATGTTGGCTGAGGACACCGCCTGTGGTGTCAGCCCGTGGAGGAAAAGAGGGAAAAGGTACGGGAGCAGGGCTGAGTCAACCTGGGTGTGGGCCCAGAACAGAAATAAATGTGCCTGCAGGGCTGTTTGTTTTCATTCCGTTGGCACGTGTGTGCACGTCCCTGCTCCACGCGGGGATAGGAGTTCAGCCTCCGAGTGGATCTTGGGAATTCCCTGTGGACACGAGCCTCTGGGCCAAAGCACATTGGTAACAACATTCCCTGCCTGAGTGGAGCTGGAAAAACTACAAAGGTTCCCTCCCTTCTTGCTTCCACCTTCCAGATTGTCCTGGGTGGGACTGACTGGGCCAAGGAACAAGGGGCAGGAGGAGAGGAACGGCCTCAAGTTGCACCAGGGGAGGCTCAGGTTGGATACTGGGGAAAATTCCTTCCTGGAAAGGGTTGTCCATCCCTGGCACAGCTGCCCAGGGCAGTGGTGGAGTCCCCATCCCTGGAGGGATTTATCCTTGGCAGTGCTGGGGGAACGGTTGGACTCAATGATCTCAAGGGGCTTTTCCAACCTGAATGATTCCATAATTCCATGTTTTCCTCCACTCAGCAGTGCCCTGTGAGCAAGGAATGGATGGCCTGGATTTACAGCAGGGATGGTGGCATTCCAAGGTGCCACTTTGCCACTTTCCAGCAGGGATCTGTGGGACCAACCTCTGTTGCCTTTCCCCAGGTTAATATGGAATATGGCAGAAGATTCCCACTGTTCTGCTCCCCGCTCCTCTCACTGGTGACTCTTCCTCTCCCACGTGATCAGAAACTTCTCTCTGTCTCTCCCAAGTGATGCTGAACATCTGAGACTCGGGAGAGTCATGAAAGTTGTTGCAACAATTTAGAAAAAATGTTGGGATAAATCCAAGAAGAGTCTGATTCCCAGATGCAGCTGAGCACGAAGGAAACGCTTATTCCCAAGTTCAACCAGGATACCACCCAAGTAGAAACTGGTTTTGGGAAGATCTCTTGTGGTGCTGAACCAAGTTTTGGTCTCTGAGGCTTCCGGGGACACAATCTGAGTGTTGTTTTTCCATGGGCACTCCATTTACCATCCATTCCTTCCTGGAAGGCTCCCAAGAGGAAGGATCTTGGTCTTGTCTCCACATCCCTCTGACTTGGTCAGCCTGAGAGGGGCCGAGTCCCTGAGGTGGGAAAGGAGCTGGTTCACAGCCCATGTTCAGAGACAGTGAGATATTGGTTTGTTCCTCCCACAAATGGAGCATCCAATGGATGCAAAGTGAAAAGTTATGGAAACAAATGGCATTTAAGTGATGACATGGTTTGAGGTTTCTGGCCTTTACACTCTCTGGGGCTTTGAAAGGAAAACCCTGTGGGCAACAGCACAAGGATGTGGAGCTGCTGCAGAGAGTCCAGAGGATGCTCCAGGGCTGGAGCCCCTCTCCTCTGGAGCCAGGCTGGGAGAGCTGGGGGGGTTCAGCTGGAGAAGAGAAGGGTCCAGGGAGAGCTGAGAGCCCCTTGCAGGGCCTAAAGGGGCTCCAGGAGAGCTGGAGAGGGACTGGGGACAAGGCATGGAGGGACAGCACACAGGGAATGGCTTCCCACTGCCAGAGGGCAGGGTGGGATGGGATATTGGGAAGGAATTGCTGGCTGTGAGGGTGGGGAGGCCCTGTCCCAGGTTGGGCAGAGAAGCTGTGGCTGCCCCTGGATCCCTGGAAGTGTCCAAGGCCAGGTTGGAGCCACGTGGGCTAGTGGAAGGTGTCCCTGCCCATGGCAAGGGGTGGAACTGGATGACCTTGAAGGTCTGTTCCAACCGAAACCACTCCATGATTCCATGAACCATTTTTCCTATTGACTTGTAAGCTCTCTGGAGCTCATCCCACCCTTCCCTTTTCCAGGCTGGGGACCCCACCTTGCTCTGGGCTTCTTTGGGCTTTGTCACAGCAGAGAAGTTCGAGGTGATTTTCTGCTCCCGATTGTCCTCTTGGAAGAGGAATCGAAATGTTCCAGTGCCAATTTTTCAGCTTCCAGTTCCAAAATAGAGGCCCAGGACACACAGAAACCAGTTCCTGACCCTGCTGGGAGGGTTCCAACCCTGGGCAGGTTTTGCTGAAATTCCAGGGAACAGGCTGATTTTTTACTAGTTTTTATTGGCAGAAATGCAGCAAGTTCTGTTCAAAGAGAAAAAAAACAACAAAGGAGGGAGGGAAAAGAGGGAAAAGGGGAGCTCAGGGACGTGTCCCTGGTGGAATCTGTCAGGCACATGGTCACATCCTGGCCCCACATTGTCCAGGACAGGCTGTGCTGGGCCTGCTTGCCAGGGGCTCCTGGTGGAAAAGTGAAGTTCCAGAGATGGGAATGGCCAAGGCCTCAGGCTCTGGAATTCCTGCCAGGCCATGAGGTTCTCCATGTTTGCACACTTCCAGATTCCCCTGCAGAGGTGGCAAACACCACGAAGGGTCAGTCCAAGAGGAGCAATGCTGCTGTCACACCCACTTTAGAGTCTGCTCCTCCTGATCACTCGGCTGGGAAAACTTTTCATCCCTGCCCCTGGAATGTGTCCATCCTGGCCACTCCGGTCTCCCCTCAGCTCACGGTGACTTCCCGTGCTGTCTGGGTTGGTTCAGTTGCTCTCCCACAGGTACCCAGGGCCACCAAAGGTATGGAGGGAGTACCTGGGATGTGCTTGGCATCACTCCAGGATCCACTTCCTAGATCTCCTTTGGTTATAATGGGAGCTTGGATCCCTTGTGCATGGACAAGATGGATCCTCCACCATCCGAGAGTGGGGGTGTCAGCAACCCAACCCTGCTCCAGCATTGGAAAAGATCCCTTTCCACTGGTGTCTGCAGACACTATCCAATCAGCCCACTCGGCTCCAGCCCCTTTCCCTCTCCCTGAGGTGGTGGAAACTCATCTCCCCATTTTGCTGACGGAGAAACAGAGGAACAACTTGTGTCTCTTGTGATCCTGGGATTTTCTGCGAAAGTGGGAGACAGCTCTGCCACTCTTGGATACTGTTCCTCAAGAGACGGCCGAGCAACCAAGTAGAACCCAATCCAAGGAGGACTCCACCAGGAAAGACTCAACTTTCCAACCAAGTCCTTCCAGTCCAAGGAGGACTCAATCCAAGGACTCAGCCAGGGAAGACTCAACCTTGCAACCAAGGAGGACTCAATCAAGGATGACTCGATCCTTTACGACTCAATCTAAGGAGGACTCAACCTTCCAATCAAAGAGGACTCAACCCAAGAAGGACTCAAACAGGGAAGATTTAACCTTCCAGTCAAGGAGGACTCGATCCAAGGAAGACCCAATACAAGGAGGACCCAATCCAAGGAGGTCTCAATCTTCTAATCAAGGCAGACTTGATCCATGGAAGATTCAATCCAAGGAGGTTCCAACCAGGGAGGACTCAATCCAAGGAGGGCTCAATCCAAGGGGGACTCAACCAGGGAAGACTGAGCCATCCCTGTGTTCCTGGAAGTCCGACTGTAAGCCGGTTGTTGTGCTGTGCCCTGGAGTTGGCTGCCCCTGCTCTGACCTGCCCTTGGCCCAGGACTGGTGTCAGTGCCAGGCCAGCGAGAAGTTCATGAGATATTTGTCATTTCTTTCCACCCCTTTCAGCATTTGCCAGGATTTCCAGCTCCGCGTGGCTCCGAGCATGGAAAATGTTGCCGTGAGGAGCTGGGGTGTTGAGACGAAATGTTTTGCATCCTCTGCAGTCGCTTGCAATTTCCTGGAGTTCCTGTGGCCTCTTGAGTGAAGCTTTAAAAAAAAAAGAAGAAAAAAAAATAAGAAATGACGAATTAAAAATGAACAGAAAAGTTTCTCATCCTGAGCCAAAGCCACAGAGAGAAATTCCCCCGGTGGGTCTCAGCTTTTAGGTTGCAAAATGAGCAGCAAAGGGGCCCTTCAGAGGGCACCCAGTCCTTACTGGGACTTGTCCTTGGAAAACTTCTGCCAGGCAGGGTGGGAAGGACACCCGGTGGCTCTGGGCTGCCTGTGAGGTGAGTTCTCATCTCCTGAGACTGTCCCTCTGGTTCAGCAGCACAAAACATCCTCTGCCAAGGTCCTCACGGCTGGGAAGAGATGACTGACAGACCCCTGCTCCACGGGGCTGGAGCTCGGCAAGGTTTGCATTGTGTTCATGGAATCATGGAATGGTTTGGGTGGGAATAGACCTTAAAGACCATCCAGTGCCACCCCCTGCCATGGGCAGGGACACCTCCCACTAGCCCACGTGGCTCCAACCTGGCCTTGGACACTTCCAGGGATCCAGGGGCAGCCACAGCTTCTCTGCCCAACCTGGGCCAGGGCCTCCCCACCCTCACAGCCAGCAATTCCTTCCCAAGATCCCACCCAGATCTCCCCTTCTCCAGTGGGAAGCCATTCCCTGAGTCCTGTCCCTCCATGCCTTGTCCCCAGTCCCTCTCCAGCTCTCCTGGAGCCCCTTTAGGCCCTGCAAGGGGCTCTCAGCTCTCCCTGGACCCTTCTCTTCTCCAGCTGAACCCCCCCAGCTCTCCCAGCCTGGCTCCAGAGCAGAGGGGCTCCAGCCCTGGAGCATCTCCGGGGCCTCCTCTGGACTCTCTGCAGCAGCTCCACGTCCTTGTGCTGTTGTTCCCCAGGGCTGGACACAGTATTCCAGGTGGGATTCCTGTTTTTTTCTGACAGGCAATCATGTCAACCCCACATGTGCTTCACTAAACTGCAGACATAAACCCAATTGGATTCTCCCTGTCCCATGGATCCCAGTGTTTTGGGATCTCATGGTGGCAACAGCCAAGGCACAGAAGTTCCTTTCCATGGGAGCAGAAGGAAATTCCTTGCAGTGCCTCAAAATAGCGTCTGTCCTGTCCTTTTCATGCCGCTTCCGGAGGAGGAATCCTGAGGCTGTTCCACACAGCTCTGGGGACCAAAGGGAGGGAAAAGGAGCAGGGAAAGGTGGCAGCTCTTCCTCCTGCCTTCCTGAACTCGGCTGTGCTCCAGTGAGTCACCAGGGTGAGTCACAGGGAACGGTTCAGCCATGAACCAGGGCATGCTCTCCCTTTCCCTGGGACTTGTGCCATGAACTCCTCCAGCCTTCTTGGGCTTGGTTTCAGCTTTACCGACAGGAGGAAACGGGTATGTCCAAATTCCACCCGTTTTCGGGATCCTGTGAGGTGTCTGCAAGCAATGACAGGAATTCCGAGACAACATTGCAGATCCCAACTGGGAATCTGGTTCCTTTCTCTGTGCTCCAGCACCTTGTCTCTGCTCATCACTCACACCACGTATTTTGTAGTCACATGGATTGAACTCCCTGCTTTCCTTGGATGTGAAAAGGGAAATATGTCACTCCAGGGCTGACGTGCTTTGGACAGACCTGCTTGGAGCAGGTGATGTGGGATTGGAGCTCATTCCCTGAGCTGGAGAAGAGGCAGCGTGGATGAAGAGCTGGAATAAGAGCAGGGTGACCTCCCAAATTCCGAGTGTAAGAGGGACTTGGACACTGTCTTATCTCTCAGGGAAGGGATTGTCCCTCTGCACTTGGCACCTCTAGTGCTATGTCCAGGTTTGGGCCCCTCAATTCAGGAAGGACATGGAAGGGCTGGATCCCAACCAGCCTGAGGTGCAGAATGACGGCTTTTAAAGGGAATTTTCTGCATGGAGAGAGGTTGGAATGAGATGATCTTTAAGGTCCCTTCCAACCCAACCCATTCCATGAAACACATCTCCAACCTGGTGTCCTTGTTAGTGGCACAAACCTGTTGGACTCCAAGGTTCAGTTTTAGCTCCTCGTGTCTGAGGAGGAGGAATCCAACCTGGAACAGGGGCAGAGAAGGACAAGATGGAGCAGAAAAGGAAGGTGCTGACCTGTTTAGGAGACTCAAAGAGCTCCGCTTGCTCAGCTCAGCAAAACACAGGCCTGGAGAAATAAGATCACACTCTATAAATAGAACAGGAGCTCGACACCAGAGAGGGAGAGGAGTTATTTAAACTTAAACACAGCCTTGGCATCGCAACAGATGGGGATAAACTGGTCAGGAATAAATTTAGGTTGGAAAGTGGAAGATGTTTTTTAACCTCTGGAGCAGTGAGATTCTGGCCTAGCCTTCGAAAGGGAGCAAATAAATGGATTCCTGGGACTTGCAAAGTTTATGAGGTGCTCAGAGAGTTGGCCTTGAAGAGCTGAGACTTTAATGTTGCCATCACTGCAGTGAAGGGCCCACCCAGACCTACAGGGCCACTGTCCTGGGCTTTCCTACCTGTGGAATCTGGGAATAAGTAACAGGAGATATTCAGTCTTGCAGTGAAAGGGATCTCATAAGTGTAAGATCCAGAAGTCCAAACTTGCTGTGCAGGGCTGAGGTGTTTTGAGTCCTGTGAGGGGCAGCTGAGGGAGATGGGGGTGCTCAGTCTGGAGAAAAGGAGGCTCTGGATGACCTTGAAGCTCTTTTCCAGCCTCACCAACCCCTCACCTCTGGGATTCTAAGTCAGAATTTGATTCAGCCCTAACTAGACCACTGGTTTAACTGGAAATCTTTCCCTTGGAGCTCAATGCTCAGTTTTGGTGAAGACTCTGGTCCTGGGTCACCGAAGATCTCAACTATTGGCATCCTCAGGCTGTTGTGTCCCGGACTTTACTGGGGACATTTGACAGGTCTGAATTCTGCATCTCAAGTGACAAGGAATTCATTCAATTTTTAAAAATAGAAGCCCTAAATATCACTCTTCCTTCTGAGATCCTTGTGGAATAAATCTCAGTTCCCTTCTGGTGCAGATCCCACCTCTCCCCAAACGGAGGAATGGAAGCACAGCGAGTTTTTCCCTTCAAGATGAGGACAAGGAGCCCAGGAACATTGGCTGGATTCCAGGGGCTGAGAGCAGAGCAATATTCCTGACTTTCCTTTCCTATGCCAAGTTGGTCAGTGAAGCCACAGCCCTGCCAGCTGTGGGAGACATGGAACACAAGAGGAAAAGCAGGGAAGGGTTGGATTCCCAGCCTGACCTGTCTCCCGTCACTCGGGACAGTGGAAGTGCTCCACGTCTCCCAAGCAGCCTCCAAAATAAAATATGGCTCTAAAAATGGGTGGCCGTGGGTTTGATCTCCTTCAGATCAAGAACAGCCTTGAATCTACCCCTGTTTTCTTGGGTTTGATGAGGTCAAGGCCATGATCTAAAGAGGACGTGCTGGTTCTTCTCTCGTGACATCCATGAGGTCACATTCACAAGGGGGAATGGCTTCCCACTGCCAGAGGGCAGGGAGAGATGGGATATTGGGAAGGAATTCTGGGCTGTGAGGGTGGGGAGGGGCTGGAATTCCCAGAGGAGCTGTGGCTGCCCCTGGATCCCTGGAAGTGTCCAAGGCCAGGTTGGAGCAACCTGGGATGGTGGAAGGCATCCCTGCCCATGGCAGGGGGTGGGACTGGATGGGCTTTAAGGTCCCTTCCAACCAGACCCATTCCCTCATTCTGTGATATTCCATGCTTTGCTCCAGAGTCCTGGTTTATTGTCCAGGTTCCATTTTGAAGGAAGACACTTCTTTCACCAAGAGAAGAATTCCAGGAACTCACTCAGGGATCCACATGACACAGACAGTGAGGACGTACCGACTTTCCCAAGCCCCTCCTCCAACGTGGCCCATCCGGATTATCCCATCCTGCCTCCTGCTTTTCAGCTTCTTCCCTCTGTTTGTAGCTTCTCCCAGGCCATGGAGCACCCCCCAGTGCTGCAGAGCCATTATTTGGTTGGGATCAGCAGAGTCCCACCATTATTCCAGGCACTTTGAACCCAGTTGTCCCTCTCCCTCCAGGAAACCACTACTTATGAGTCAAAGTCACTTGCCCAGACCAAGGTCCCTGGGGTGGAGACACTGTCAGCCCACCCCCGAGTGTGTCTGCACCAGGCAGCTCAGGGATGACTCTTCTTCCCCTCCCAAAACCCACAAATCCCAAATTTTGAGCTCCACGCCCTGAGCCAGTCACTGCTGAGCTGAGGGACCACGAGTGAGGGCAGTGACACCTCCTTTCTCCTGGTGAATCTTGCTTTTGTCACTTACCCAGAGTTGCTCAACAAGCCCATGGCTTGGATCCAAGGTATCCATGTCCCAAACCAGCAGGAAAACGGCTGGGCTCAGTTTCCTGGTCACTGCTCAGATGTTTCACAACTGGCCCAGTGAATCTCACACTTGTCACAGGAAGGGAAGCAAAGGTGAAGCAACTCCAGTGAAAGAAAGTGGCCGGAGAACCACAGAGCAGCTGCTTCTGAGGTGGCTTCTGTCATCCAAGGACAGTCCTGGGCCAAGCTGGCAGGAGCCAGGGCTAGACCAGCAGTGCTCAGAATTCCAGGGTGGCCGTGGGAATGCAGATCCAACTTGGGAGAAGATGGGCCACATACCCCCTGGGCTGTGCTCTCAGCAAGACCTGGGCATTCCAAGCCCATTCCTTGGGCTCTTCCAAGACTCAGGTTGCTGGGAGTGCTCAGGGCTGCACCACATTCCTGGGCTGTGTTGGGTCAGAAGACTCAAAGTCACCTTGCACTGTGTGAGGGACCCTAATCCAAAGGGAGGGGACTTCCAGGATGGGGCCCCAGGAGGCTTTTGCACGATTGAAGTGCTTCCATGGGTTATCCTGGAGAAAAGGAGGCTCAGGGGGGATCTTCTGGCTCTGCAACTCCCTGACAGGAGGGGGGAGCCGGGGGGGTCTGGGTCTGCTCCCAGGGAACAAGGGACAGGAGGAGAGGGAATGGCCTCCAGCTGTGCCACAGGAGGGTCAGGTTGGATATTGGGGGAATATTCCTCATGGAAAGGGTTGTCCAGCCCTGGCCCAGCTGCCCAGGGCAGTGGTGGAGTCCCCATCCCTGGGGGGAACTAAAATCCCTGTGGATGTGGCCCTTGGGGACACGGGTCAGTGCTGGCCTTGGCAGTGCTGGGGGAATTATTGGTCTCAATGATCTTAAAGATCTTTTGCACCTGAATAATCCTGTGATTCCATGAACATTTCCCACTGTTGCATGTCCTGTGTTTTCCTTCCAAGCCATTGTGCCTCTCTTTCCACGTAGCTGAGCTCCTTCCCTGGTGTTCAAACCCCCAGATTCTGGTGGATAACTCACACATCCCCATCCCTGCCACCCGATCCCCTCCTCGGCTCTGCCCAGGCCTCTCCAATCAAGGGCCATCCTGGTTGTATTGGGATGTCTTAGGAACCCAATCCCTCGGTAAACACAGAACAAATGAGGCAATTAGGGAAATGTAAACAGCACGAGAGGGGCCATTTCCCCTCCCCGGAGCACCGCTCGGAGAAATTAGAAGGAATTTAGGTTTCCGTTGTGGAGAGACACAGACACCCGCGCGGCCCCATGGAAAGCTGAATTCCTCCTCTAATTTCATTAGGGAATGATCTCCGCTGTCAGGAATAGAAACACGCCACCCAAAACTGCTCCTGGGAGCCATCAGGCTCCATCTGATGACAGCAACCTGGACGGCAGCTCGGGCTCCTCCATCCACCTTGGACCAGGCTCTGGATTTAAAACCCGTTGGAAGAGGAGACGCACGGATGGTCAGAGCTCCAGGACACAGCACACAACGACCTCCTGCCTCCCTCCCTTCCCAAAATATGCCACGTGCCCACCTCAGGGTGCCTCTGTGTGTTTTGCTCTAAGGTTAAGGCAAGGTTAATAAATTTGACATGGCTGGGACCGTTCCCTGGCCTGGATCCACCATCCCAGGATGATCCCACCTCGTGGAATCATAAACTTGGCTTGGAAGTTTAACCTGGATGATTAAATTCTCTTAATTTTTGAGACAGGGAGGCTGGAATTATTCCCTAGCTTGGATCCACCATCACAGAATGACCACATCTCATGGAATCATGGAAAGGCTTGGCTTGGAATTTTAATCTGAGTGGTTAAACTCTCTAAATTTCTAAGGCAGGGTGGCTGGGATTACTCCCTGGCCTGGATCCACCACCCCAGGATGATCCCATCTTGTGGAATCACGGAATGGCTTGGCTTGGAAGATTAATCTGGGTGATTAAGTTCTCTTAATTTTTGAGACGGGGAGGCTGGGTTTATTCCCTGGCCTGGATTCACCGTCACGGAATGATCCCACCCAATAGAATCATGGACTGGCTTGGCTTGGCAGTTTGATCTGGGTGATTAAACCCTCCTAATGTCCAAGGCAGGGTGGACGCCTCCAGTTTGCCTGACAGGCAAAGCCCCAGGTCTGTGCTAACTCCAAAACACGCCCAGGAAGAGTCTGGGAATGAGCTGCTTGGCTTGGACTGGGGGTGACCTGGGACTCCTGGAGCGATGGGAGAGATCCAATTACCCATTTCTGGTGCCCTGGCCCTGCCTAATTTAATAATTGCCATCCAGTGCCTCCTCCCACAGCACTTCATGGGGCAGCCTCAGGATTTTTCCAAATTCCACATGGCATTCCAGCGGGAGCTGCGAGAAGAGCTTGGAGGTAAACCCAAAACCCAGTATCTCTGCTGTGTCCTGATCACCACAAGATCTGAGGGCAACATTTGTCTCAAGGACATTTGCCTTGGAGGCAATCCCAGATTGTCCATTTTGGGGGCAGGATGGGGGGATTTAATTTATGTTTTTTAAAGAAATCTGGGCTGATTTTTGCACCTGGCTCAGCTCTGTGATTCCTGCATCAGGGAGTTGGAGAGATGAGAACATTTGGAGGGCACAAGTGGATCCCAAAATCCAACAAATAAGGGAAATGGGATGCAGGTGCTCATGTCAGGACCTCCTCTACTTCGGAATTCCTCTTGATCCAACCAAGTGCATCTGTGCCCTGCCGTGATACTTCCTCTTCACTTAGAATCCTGGAATGGTTTGGGTTGGAAGGGACCTTCAAGATGATCTCATTCCACCCCTGCCATGGGCAGGGACACCTTCCACCAGCCCAGGTTGCTCCAACCTAGCCTTGGACACTTCCAGGGATCCAGGGGCAGCCACAGCTTCTCTGGGAATTTCAAACCAGGCCCTCCCCACTCTCACAGCTAGGAATTCCTTCTTTATATCTCATTTAAATCTTTACTTTTCCAGTGGGAAGCCATTCCCTGTGTCCTGTCCCTCCATCCCTTGTCCAAAGTCCTCTAAAAAGTCACTCTGTTATTCTCTTCCCATGGTTCCTTTGGAATCGTTTCCCCTCCCTCCCTCCAAGCAGCAGCAGGTAGCTCCTGTCCTTCACCCCAAATGAGCTGTGAGCAGTCAATAGGCCAGGAATGACCAGGAATGGCTCAAGCAGAATTCCACATACCGGATGTGACACTCCCACAGTCACGGCATCCCCCAGCTCGCACGGTGTTTCCATCCCTTCCCATTTTTCCCAGAGCAGGTAGTTCAGGTTTAGGCTCTATTTGTGCCGTTCCCGGGTGAAGCTGCCAAGGCTCCACGTGCCAGGAATGTGACTTAGGCTTGGGTTATCTTTGGACAGGCCTGGAAATCTAATCCTTCCCAGCAAACAGGACAACTCTGCTCCGTCCTCTGGGGGTTTGGTTGCTGCCCTGGGAATAAATAAATGCATGCAGCATTTTCATGGAGGGACTTCAAAAGGTAGGAAAAACAAGGATTCAGTCTCCAATCCCCCATCAAGGTGGTGGGAATCTGCCCTGCTCATTCCCAGATGGGTGTTTTTTGGGATGCTGATACTCCCCTCGCTTGCTCCCAGTGACTGAGTGGGGATGTTCAGCTCCAAGGAAAAGATGAGTGTCCCAAAAAAATGTTTCAGGTGTTCAAACCACGTCCTTGAGGTGGGTCAGGAGCACATCTCTTCCTTTGAGGACAGGGAGACAACTGCGGGGTTCCAAACTGCTGTTTGGAATTGGTCATCACCTGGAAGACCAGCTGGAATTGTTTAAGGTCAAGTTGGACAGGGCAGAGTAGATTCCCACACTCCCTGGTCATTCCCAGCTCCTGAGGAAGGTCTCCATCCCTCCCTGGTCATTCCCAGCACTCCCTGGTCATTCCCAGCTCCTGAGGGAGGTCTCCATCCCTCCCTGGTCATTCCCAGCACTCCCTGGTCATTCCCAGCTCCTGAGGGAGGTCTCCATCCCACCCTGGTCATTCCCAGCACTCCCTGGTCATTCCCAGCTCCCGAGGAATGTCTCCATCCCTCCTTGTTCCCCTAAATGCTGAGTCATTCCTTTGTGTTGCTGAAACCTCAGGTGGGGAAGTGAAATGGGGAAAAAAAAGGGAATAATTTTCCAAGAGATTCCTGGCTGTGCTTTGTCCTGAATGGACTAAAAGTGTCTCCTTGACAGAGCTCAGAAATTATCTGTGCACAGGGACCCATAAAGTGCCCGAAACACCCCAAAAATGGGGCCCCCCAATGACTCTCTCCCATCCAACACCTTTATCAATAGCTTGGATTGATCCAAGGAAAGTGGAAAGTTACTGCTGGGACAATCCACAGATGCTGGAGTCCCCGGTGGAGCAATGAAAACCACCAGGAGCAGGTCAGGGACACCCAAAAGGGTTGGATAACTCCCTTTGACGCAGCCAAAATCAGCCAAAAACTGGGAAACAAAGACTCCAAGTCCCACAGAGTTGGAGACGACGTCCTGGAAAGCAGCAGCCCTGAGCCGCCCGGGCTTGTGGTGTTGGAACAGCTCTGCTGGAAGGGCTGAGGAAACCTTTGGATGTGGAGTCATGGATCAGATGGATCCAAAACCCCTATTCCCCCCTGGAATTCCTGAGCCTGCTGCTGAAATGTTGGATCGGGGTTGTGACGTCCGCACTGGAGATGTTAAAAGCCTGAATGGATGGATATTTTTTGTCCCAGGGCAAACTCGTGGGATGGAATCGATTCCTCTGGAGTCACCCTGAGCCAAAAAGGGGAAGTTTGGTGTGAAGATTATTAGGGGAAATTCTTCCTTTTCCCTGGGATTCCTGTAAAAGGGAGATGTTGTAAGAGCAGGGGATTTTCACTCCCTAAAGCCTGGGCATGAGGTAATTTTTCCTCATATAAAGGGTGACTGGGAGTTTATTCCCGGCTAATTATGGAGGGAAGGGAAAGTTAAACCACTTTTCAGAAGCCTTTTCCTGTGGATTGAGCCCTTAAGGAAAGAAGGAACAAATCAGCAGAGAAATAAAAAGTCAACCAGTGTTCTGGACCACCATTCCTGGTGGGAAGAGGCTCCCTGGGTCCAGCTTCAGGTCCAGGTTTTTTCTGCTCCCTGGGGCTCGATGAAGGATTTCTAGGAAAGCAGGCACTGGAACGAGGTCCAGGAGCTGTGCCCAGACTCAAGGAAATCACTGTCGGAGCACACGGAACAGCCCTGGCACACATTCCATGTGAAAAAAAAAAAAAACCTTTGCTGAAGGCACCGGATCCCTAATTCCCAAACTTTTGGGGAAGAACGTCCTGCCAACCCTCAAATTTCCTCGCAAACCGCTGCAGGCCCAGTGGAGCTGAGGGAAGGCAGCCTGGGGAGCTCAGATGTCTGGAGGCTGCGTGTGCTTCCAGGGCCCCGCTCACCGCAGGCACACGGACCACCGGCGCTTCCCAAGCCGCAGCTGGAGTCCTCCCGGGCTCCAAGGACAAAGCTGAGCCCTCGGAGATCAGCAGGAGTCTTTTCACCGCCTCCAACAGCCTTTGGATCGTGGCCTTCCCACGCTACTGGAAGAGCCGGCGCTGACAGGGCCTTAGCTCAGGATCCCGAGCTGGCGACGGGATGATTCCCAAGCCGTTTTTTCCCGGTTCAGTGCCCCCTTCCGCGCTTCTTGGCACCGTGGGGAATCCTCATGCTGAGCTGGGAGGGTGTATCCAAGGCACTGAAGGTTGTTTGTCCTCAGGTTCTTTGTGGGAGAGCTTTGGTGGATGTTTGTACAAGGAGTGTGTCCCGAGGATCCCTGGAATTGTGGGGTTCGGAGTGGCCTCCACAAGACATGGACGTCGTTTCCTTCCCTTTCTTCCCTGCAACAAGGAGATTTTAGCACACCTTTCCCCTGAGGAAAAGGTTTGAGGAGGAGGTGACCTCTCCCATCCATCTCCCACGGGAAGATCTTCCTCGCTAATCCCCAGGGATCCACCTCTCCCAGAAACCACCCTACAATTTAAAGCAAATTAGTTCCTCTACATCCAAAAAACACCCTCATTTTTAGATTTATATCCCGTATTTGAGCCTGGTGTTTTACCTGGATAAAGGGAATGTTTGGAGCACTGAGGTGACGCTGAGCCCTCATCCATATTGTTGATTTAATTTGCAATTTGATGGGATTCATTTCCCCTCAGTAACCACAGACGAGGCCCAATAATTCCATTTAATCCTCTCAGGCTTTCGGGACAAGGGAGTGAAGGTTGGAGTCATCTGACCAAACATGAATATCTGTGAGCTCCAGTTTTCTCCAGGGATAGCTCCAGTTTTCTCCAGGTATCCTTACATTTTTCTCTAGGGATATTGATATTTCTCTCCAAAGATATTGAAATTTCTCTCCATGGATATTAATATTTTTCTCCAGGAATTTGACATTTTTCTTCAGAGATATTGAGATTTCTCTCCAGAGATATAGACATTTCTCTCCATGGATATTAACATTTTTGTCCAGGGATATGACATTTTTCTCCAGGGACATTGAGATTTCTCTTCAGAGATACTGACATTTTTCTTCAGGGATTTGACACTTTTCTCCATGGATATTGACATTTTTCTCCAGGGATTTGACATTTTTCTCCCGGGATCTGACGTTTTTCTCCAAGGATCTTGTCTGGTTTTGCTCTCGTGGATGAGTTGTAGGATGAGAAATCCTGGGATCCCTGTGCTCATGTGCAAGGATTTTTCTGAGCTTAATTTTCCTCCCGAATCTGAGTTTTGGACACTTTTTCAGTGCCTTGTTCCCGTTTCTTGTGTGGAATCTCCTCTGGTTCATTGCTGTGTCTGGGGCCAACCTGGTCCTTAGGGCAGCCAAAGGAATCATGGAATGGTTTGGGTGGGAAGGGACCTTCAAAGATTATTTAGTCCAACCTGTCAAGAGCAGGGACAGCTTCCACCAGCCCAGGGTGCTCCAGCCTGGCCTTGGACACTTCCAGGGATCCAGGGGCAGCCACAGCTTCTCTGGGAATTCCATCCCAGCTCCTCCCAACCCTCATAGCCAAGAATTCCTTCCCGATGTCCCACCCAAATCTCCATTTATCCAGTGGGAAGCCATTCCCTGTGTGCTGTCCCTCCATCCCTTGTCCCCAGTCCCTCTGCAGCTCTCCTGGAGCCCCTTTAGGCCCTGCAAGGGGCTCTCAGCTCTCCCTGGAGCCTTCCCTTCTCCAGGCTGGACATTCCCAGCTCTCCCAGCCCGATTCCATCTGATCACCTTGGTGCCTCCTCTGAACTTGCTCCAACATCTCCATGTCCTTCCTGTGCTGGGGCCTCCTGAGCAATAAAAACTGGGAATGGCTCCTCTGAAAGGAGCTCTCCTCCTGCTCTGAAAAAATCCACCTTCCCAACCCTGCACATTCCCACTGTTGTGACCAAAACTCCTCAGGCCAATATTTCCGAACTCCTTATTTTAATTTTTTTTTTTTTTTGAGTCACAATTTCCATTCAGAAGCAAAAAAACAAAAACAAAAAAACAAAAAAAAAAAAAAAAAAAAAAAAAAAAAAAAAAAAAAAAAAAAAAAAAAAAAAAAAAAAAAAAAAAAAAAAAAAAAAAAAAAAAAAAAAAAAAAAAAAAAAAAAAAAAAAAAAAAAAAAAAAAAAAAAAAAAAAAAAAAAAAAAAAAAAAAAAAAAAAAAAAAAAAAAAAAAAAAAAAAAAAAAAAAAAAAAAAAAAAAAAAAAAAAAAAAAAAAAAAAAAAAAAAAAAAAAAAAAAAAAAAAAAAAAAAAAAAAAAAAAAAAAAAAAAAAAAAAAAAAAAAAAAAAAAAAAAAAAAAAAAAAAAAAAAAAAAAAAAAAAAAAAAAAAAAAAAAAAAAAAAAAAAAAAAAAAAAAAAAAAAAAAAAAAAAAAAAAAAAAAAAAAAAAAAAAAAAAAAAAAAAAAAAAAAAAAAAAAAAAAAAAAAAAAAAAAAAAAAAAAAAAAAAAAAAAAAAAAAAAAAAAAAAAAAAAAAAAAAAAAAAAAAAAAAAAAAAAAAAAAAAAAAAAAAAAAAAAAAAAAAAAAAAAAAAAAAAAAAAAAAAAAACAAAAAAACAAAAAAAAAAAAAAAACAACAAAAAACAACAAAAAATCGAAAAAAATCGAAAAAACTGAAGGAAAGAATTAGAAATCCTGAAATCTGGCTGTGCGAGCGTTTCCCAGCCCTGGTATCTCCAACTGTGCCAGAACTCTGGAATAAATAGGATTTCTCCAGCCTGACTCACAGTAAATAAAGGAGTTGCTGTGTGACAGCCAAAAGTGATGAGATCTGCCCTTTGCTGATAAATTGGGAAGATCACCTGGGAGGAGCTGGATTTTCCAGCTCTTTTTCCCTGAGGTTTGCTTCCCTTTCCATCCTGTATTCACACCTCCTAAGGAGGTAATAATGAGCTGTTGGTGGTTTCTTTAATTTAGGGCAAAAACCATGCAGGGAACGTCAAGTTTTTTACTGGGTTCCAGGTTCTTAATAAAAAGGAATGATGGATTATAGGACAGATCCCGGAAAGATTCCAGCACGGAGCAGTCTGGGGCCGTTGGATGGTAGCAGAGTTAAGTTAGACCTAAATTCTGTTAATTTATGCACTGATTTCTGCAGCCTGGCTCAATTTTTTGGCCAATCAGGGCAAAATGCCACTTTTTTCCTGGAGTTGTGGAACTCCTTTTCCTCTCAGGAATAAAATCCTGGGGGGAGAAATGGAGCTGGATAAAGTAGACCCGGATTTAAATTGCTGACAGGGAACGTGAGGATTTTCTCTGCTCACCCAGGGCTTTTTTTCCAGGTTTGATTGGGAGTTTGTTTCCCAGTCTCCAGCCCCAGCCCTGGGAACACCATTTCACCCTCTGTGTAACAGCACGACCTTCAGTCTCCCAAAATTTCTGCTCTGCCGCTTCTCCAGAGCATCCCCAACAATTCTGGAATTATTTACAAACCGGCAAATCCCTCTGGGAATTTAGAACGGGAAAAATCCCTGCTTTGAATTTAAACCTGACTTAAAAGCTCGACCAGCTCGGAGCTGGGAGTGCGATGGGACACCCAAATCACCGGAAACATTTTCCAACCTTCTTTATTCCGTGATTAGAACAAGCAGGTCTGTGTGTTCCTGACAGTCCTGGCCACCAAAGGGTCCTGGAATTCCACGGATGTCTAATATCCACCCTCCCAGCCCCTGATCTTGCAAGGAATTCTGTAAATACAAATAAGTAACAACAGGGGGGAAAGGCCCACGAGGAGATAAACGTGGTGGGAGTGCAAAATTCCACCCTCTGCTTTAATCCTTACCATGTTTTATGCCCAGGCACCTCCAACCCTCTCTCACTTCCCTCCCAAAAAACAAAGCTTTTCATGGAATTTTGCTGTTGGGTTGGGGTCCTAGAAAGATCCTTGGTAGAAAAAGAGAGGGAAATAAAGTATTTTCTCGTCTTTCTGGCTGGAGGTTGAGTTCTCACAGAGCTTTTTATCCACTGTCCCAGGTTGCTCCAAGCCCCATCCCACCTGGATCTGAGCACTTCCAGGGACGGGGCAGCCACCACCTCTCTGGACAACCTGGAGTAAAAGAATGGAAGGAGGCCACTGCCCTCCCTTTTCATTTTATTTTATGTTTCAGGTGATTCCTCAAGAAAATGCCAAGCCGGTGGGACATTCCTGAAGAAAATGCCAAGCCAGTGGGACATTCCTGAAGAAAATGTCAAACCAACGGGATTTTCCCTCGGCTTTGGTGCCCTTGGCCCAGGGGCTGGAGCTGCTTTGCCCTCCCATTTTCCTGCTGGAAGCCAAACGGTGACATCACCGAGGTCTTGGCCTCTCTCGCCTCTGCTTGCTCGTGGAAAATCAGGCTTTAAATAAGTGTGTGAAGAGATAATCCTTGACCAGCAGCGCTTTGCTTTGGGCTCGGAACAAGAATTTTGGGATCAGCCTTCACCCTGACCAGCCTGGAAGAAAATCCACCAGCACGTGGAGCAGCTCGAGCCCTGTGAGTTGGTATTTTAAGGGCTCTGATGATCAGCTCCGTGTCTGTGCCTCTGAAAACCTGAGTGGCACAGCTGACCTTTTGAAAATGCTCTGAATTTATTCCTTTTCCCGGTTTTCCGGCGTCAGCCCTAGAGCCAAGGGGCTGCGGGAGCCAAGGATGACCCAATCCCTGATGAACTGCAGCCATTCCAACCCGAGCTGGTGTTTGCTTTGGTGATAAGCAATTCCCGGAGCGGGTGGGTGGGAACAAAGGGGCGAGAAAAACTCCAAAAAAATTGAAAAAAGCTCCAAAAATTGAATATGAAGCACAAAAAAGGGGGAGAAAAAACCCCAGCCTTGAGGAGCTCCAGAGAAAGGTGTGTGGAGTCCAACATCCATAAAAATGTGGTTTTCCAGGGTAGGCAGCTAAATATAAAAACCCTACAGAGAACCATAAATTCCTAATAAATAGGATTGAACTACTGGAGAAAATCAGGGAAAGCAGAAGGAAAACAGGAGCAAAGCTGAGAGGGAGCTGAGGGCAGGAACACATCCAGTTATGATGTGGATATTGTTACTCCAGAACTTCAGGATTTGTGCCCCGGGTCGGGATTTGGCCTCAGGGAACCGTGAAAATGGAAGGTGTTTCTGTGGCACAAGAGGGAATGGTGTCCATGGCACAATTCCCAGAGGGAAATCAAGACTGGTTTGGCTCAGGGGGACACGGATCAACCACCTTTTAATCCAGTGCTACCTGGAATAAAGGTTTATAACTGGCCTATACCAGCTGGAAAGGGATTTTTGTGCTTTTCCTGCTTCAGCCAGGCTGGGAAATGAACCAGAGGTGGGAAAACCAACTTTGGATTCTTTCATTCTTCTTCCTCCTTGCTTCAATTTTAAGGGCAGGATAAACCTGGTTCTGATTCTCTCAGTGATCCTGAGCTTGAGATTAAAGTAGTTTATCTTGAAGTGCTTTCATTTCAGGTTTTGGCATCTCCTGAAGATCCACAATTGCTTCAGTGTATAGATTTTTTTGTGTGTGTGTGTTATTTGCGGTGTTTTCAAGGGGTGGGAATAATTATTTGACCCCTTGGAGAGCGAGGGTTGAACTCACGCTTCGTAGAATTATGGAATTATGGAAGTATGGAACGGTTTGGGTTGGAAGGGACCTCATTCCACCCCCCTGCCGTGGGCAGGGACACCTTCCACCAGCCCAGGTTGCTCCAACATGGACCTGGAGACTTCCAGGAAAATTTGCCTAAACCAAGAGGGAAAATCGTGTCTGCAGAGGGGCTGGAGGCAGCAGGGAGGCCTGGCATGGAAAAGGAGCTGGAATCAGCACCATCCTCAGTTTTCCTGGCATCCAGGAACCTCTGCAGAGCTGGGTTGAGGTCCCAGAGGATCCAGGAGTGCCGGTGGCTGGCGGAGGGAGGAGGGACCTTCCACCGTGAAGCCTCGAAACACCGAAGCCAAGGAAAACCAAGCTGGAATGTGCAGGGCTGGAAAGGCTGAGGTGCTGCAGGGAGGGCAGCCAAGGTGCTGAGGGCAACCTCAGCCCTTCCCACTGCTCTGGGAGCACCTACAGGGAAGGCTCTTCCCAAACCAGCCTTTTTGGGATGGCTGTAGTGAGATCCTCGCTGGAGCTTCGGGGTGCTTGTAGTGCATCCCACACTTCCAGAGCAATCCAGGGCCCACCCAAGCTCTTGAAGTGGAGTTTAAAGGTTCTTCGAACCTTCCCTGGCTCGGTTAATTTTTCGGACAACTCCTGTTCCTGCTGGTGATTCCACAAACCCTTCCCTGTCCTTCCGGAGCGGGAGGGTTGTGTGGGAACCACCGGCATTGGGTGGGTGGGAATTGCCCCAGCCCCCAACTCCGGTTTGGTCCTCAAGTGGGAGAAACACCCAAATAAACACAGAAACTACTCAGAGCCCAGAGTTTTCCTGTGAATCCCGATCCAATGGGTCTGTTCTGTCACAGGCTGAGCCGTTCCAGCCTCCCTGTGACCTCCCGGCTTTGGCAGGAATGTTTTCCAGGCTGGGGAGCACGAGTTCACCCCGGCCAGGAACGGGGTCAAAATAATTTGATTTGGGGTTATTTTGTGTGCAAATAAGAAGGTGTCACAACTGACCATTTCCCAGGTCAGGTTTTGTTACTGAAAAAGGGCATTTTGGGCTAAAAAGCATTTTCTGGTTTTCTCCTTTTCTTTTCTTTTCTTTTCTTTTCTTTTCTTTTCTTTTCTTTTCTTTTTTCTTTTCTTTTCCCTTCCTTTTTCCCTTCCCTTCCCTTCTCTTCCCAAACCTTCTCTTTCCAAACCTTCCCCCTTTTCCTTTTTTTCCCCTTTATTCTTTTTCCTTTATTCTTTTTCCTTTATTCTTTTTCCTTTCCCTCCTCATTTTCCTCTGCCTTTTATTCTTTTTTTTCCTTCCTTTTCTTTCCTTTTCCATCCCTTTCCCTGCAGGAGCAGGAGAAGCAGAGGCTGTTTGGCACCAGGAGCTCCAGGTCCATCCCACTGCTCTTCCAGGCCATAATTCCACATCCTTTAATAAAATCCATTTCCACTGAGTCCCAACCTCAGCTGGGCAACACTTCCCAATGGACAAATCCCTGTCCTGGGAATTGCAAGGCTTTAATTCCACCCCCAGCTCCTCCCTTGGACTTCATGTGACTCCGAGTCCCTTTTTCTCTCCGTTGGCCTCCGTTGAAGAGTTTTCTTGTTGTTTTTCCAACGGATTGACTCCAGTTGCCCCTTTGGCTCCTGGCTCAGCCCTGATCCATCAGTAGGATTTTCAGGATGCAGGACTTTGGAGCCCCAGTTAACGGACCCATTGAGCTCCAGGCTGAGCTCAATTCCAGGCTCCCGTATCAGCCCTTCCCGCAGGCCCTGGGTGAGAAGTGCTGGCTCTTTTCCGGGATAAACAAGGCCGGAGCCGGGAGCCGTGATTCCCGGGGGTGTCCGTGTGCCAAGAATTCATTACCCAAACCCTAATTGGGATCTTCCCAGCCCGCTGCAGCCGGGGCTTTGCGCAAACGGGGCCGGGACGGGGAGTTGGTCACGTCGGTGCCGGCGGCTCCGGCGGGACCTTTGTTGGGATTCTGGGACCAGGCCGGGCCCTTCGCGGGCACAATTCCCTGGGAAGGCAGCCAGGAGCACTGGGAAGCGGGAGCACTCAGCGAGACCTGACGTCATGTGCCCTGGGCACGGGGTTCTGTCCTCGCACGGCCCCGGGAGGGAAGGGCAGCCACTGCTGCGAGGGCACAGCTCCCGCCGGAGCCCATTCCCAAAGTGCCACCCACCCGCCGGGATCTGGGCGACCTGCGAGTGTCCGGCCCCAAAATCCGCATCAGACGTCCCAAAAAATGGGGGGAGCGGCTTGCTCAGCACGGCCTGGTCCCGCAGCCTCGGCTCGGCCTTGCAAGTAGAGGGGGGTTGCTAAGAGAGCTCGGATTTTTAATACAATTTTAAGTATAATTTCAACATATCGCAATGTAATTTTGAATATATTTCAACATAATTTGACTATAATTTTAACATCGTTTAAATATAATTTAAATATAACTGATATAATTTTATAATCATGTAAATAGATAACCTATTTTTGAGATAATTTAAATAGAATTATCATACAATTTTAGTATAATTTTATCTAATTTTAATGTAATTTAATAGAAATTTAATATAATATTATTATCATTTAAATAGATATTTTAATGTAATTTTGAAGATAATTTAATGCTATTAATAAAGATAATTTAATATAATTTTAAGATAATATTTTAAGATAATATATTTAAATTAATATAATTTATTATAATTTAAATACAATTAAAATTTTTAATTTTAATATAATAATATAATATAATTTAAAGATGATTATATTTCAATATAATTTTAAGATAATAAATAAATAATTTAATATCACTTCACTATGATTTTAATATAATAGAATTTTAAATATAA
>VZRE01014643.1:0-79581 GCA_013396775.1 Cephalopterus ornatus
ACAATATTCAAAGTGAGGCTGCCCCAGTGTAGCGCAGAGCGGGACAACCCCTCCCTCAACCAGCTGGTGATGCCTTGCCTGATGACCCCCAGGACACAGTTGGCCCTCCTGGCTGCCAGGGCACTGCTGACTCATATTCAACTTGACGTCAGCCAGGACCCCCAGATCTCTTTCTGCAGCACTGTTCTCCAGCCTCTCATTCCCTAGTCTGTACAAACATCCAGGGTTGTCCCATTTCAGGTGCAGGATCTGTTTGGGCACTGGAACAGGCTCCCCAGTGAAGTGGTCATGGCACCAAGCCTGATAGATTTCAAGAAGCATTTGGATGATATTTTCAGGCACGTGGTGTGTGACTCTTGGGGATGTCCTGTGCAGGGCTAAGGGTTGGACTTGATGATCCTTGTGTGTTCTTTCCAACTCAGCATATTCCGTGATTCTGTGATTATGTGAGAGGGTTAAAAGAATAGAATAATGGCTGAAATATTATTTCTTTATAAGACAAGAAGGTGGAAGTCCATTGAAGTTCAGTTGCATTTGTATTAGGACATACATTCAAGAAAAACTGATATGATCAGTGCTAAGAGCTAGTGTCTTTGCAGCAGGAAATTCTGAGGGATTACTTCAGATTAACACTAGTCTGGCCCAGTGGACTGAATGTCCATTTGTGTTTGGAGTGTGTGAGTTGAATTGCTGGAGTACTTCTTCCAGTGTCATCCATCACATGCAGGTTGTGTACTCCAAGATGCCTCTGTGATTTGAGCCAAAGTGCAGTACTTAATCCTTTTAAAGCATACTCCTAAATTAAAGTACTAATACAGATGCATCCTTTAAGTTCCTGTTGCCACCAGTAAATGCAGTAACTCTAACCAACCCAAAATTAAAAAAATACTTATATGTGATTAGGGCTTGTTTAGGCACATATCAGTTAGCTTCAATTGCCTTTTTTTTGTAACCGAAGCAGAGAAACATGCTTACACAAGCACACCAGAATGCTTTGCACTTAGAGATTCTCGCTCTGATGAAGTCAGCATCACTAAATCTTTACAGTTGGTACTAAGTGTCACCCACCCAATATGAACTGCAATGAAACCTCTATGGATGTAGAATGGCTTCATAGGCGTTGTAATGAGAAACATTTGATTTAACCCTATAAAAGGAAAAATTACGCATGTGTTTCTGTACATTTGCAAATTAGTGATTAAAATCACAACTGGAGATGGTTTTTCTCTGACTGCATTGCTGGAATCAGCTGTAGAATAGAATTTATACCTTGCACCACATGAAATGAAAACTCCTAGGGATCCTAAAAACTAGCTGTGAGATGAGCTCTCTAGGGAACAAATAATCACCTCATTGACAGTACTGAGCTGCATTAATATGCACCAAAAGTGATGCTAGCAATTTCTAGCAGAAACAGGAGAGCAAATTATGCTATTTCTTTTACTCACATCCTGTAGGAGTCTCTCCATTGACAAATAAAGTGGACCTTATTAAGCTGAGACATACCTCTTTGAACTAGACTGACTCTAGCATTGTGTGCACATATTTCAGTTTCCTCATGAGGAATATAAAAAAGAGAGTTGCCCTTTTTTTTGTGTGTGTGTGCTTTTTTCCTCCTATGAATAAGACTAAAACAAGGCACTCTAATTCAGACAAATCTAAAAATTGATATTTCTTCTAGCCTTTCTTTTTTCTAGGAGGACAGAAAAAAGAAGGGATAGGCTTAGGTTTAACTAATCATTAGGTTTAAAAAGAAATGGCTTATCATGAAGACATATATATAGATATAAAATAATTTTCTCATTGTTTGTGGTTTTGTTTTGGAAGGATTTTTTGTCACCTTTGCTTTTTTATAGGAGGAAACATTCATCTTCATTGGGAAACCATACATTTTCCAGGTGTATGACTCAACAAAGTGGCTGCTGTTTTTTAGGGCATATTTTAAAGCCAACTTCAAGGTGAAATGCACAGAAAACAAGCTGTGCTATAGTGGTGTGTTTTGATGCTCACATAGACTGAGCTCTGATTTACTGCTACTTCCTTTCTGCCAACCACTTTTACATCACTGATGCGGTATCCCTTAGTGTTTTGCCTTGTTTCTATTGGCTCTTGATCTGACTTTATGCTGAGATGGAACCAAAAGGAAGATCAGAAGTGCATTAGTATAGATGTTGCTGTGTGGAGCCAAAGCACAAAGGTGGGGATACATGAAGAAAGGGAAGTATCTAAAAGGCTTAGGAAGCTCTATTTTGTTATATATTTGGGAGAGAACAGGCATAACCTAGAAGAAAGCCATTTGTAGAAGGGAAAATAAACCATTACATGGCCTTCCTCAAGTGCAGAATGTGCAAGTGTGCAGAGCTCTATATTCTGTATATTCTGAGCTTGGTTAGAATATAGAGCTTGGTTAAGCTCTATATTCTGTATATTCTCTACTATATAGAAAAGAATATATCTATTAATGATTTATGGAAGTCCATGTAGTTCCACAAGCCTGTAAAAAAGATCAAAATCAAAAAGATCAGGTGCAGTACTATGCACAATTTAGACACTTCCATGAATGGTTACAGCCAATCTAGGAAAATAAGGAAAAGAATATGAACCCTGTGTTAGAGACCTCTCCCACAAAAGTGGAAATGTGTTTGTCAAGACCTTCTGATGACTGGTATTGGTGATATTGTGCTGAGGGTATGCTACAGGCCACGTGACCAAGAGGAGATGAGGATAGCTAAAAACTAACAGAAGGTTGCTGCCTATACCTCCTCACCTTTGTGTGGGATTTTAACCATCCAGACATTCTCTGGAAGGGCAGCAATATGCAAGCAATTCAAGAAGCTACTGCACTACATATTGGCTGCTTCCCAGTGCAAATACTGGAAGGATCAGACATTGTAATGGTGTACATGACCTACTGTTCACAGGTCTCTCAGATCAGGGTCTGAAGGAAAGCTGGAAAGACACACAGCAGAGTTGAGACTCTGGCTTTCAGGAAAGCAGATTTCAATCTGTTTTGGCAATTTCTTTGCCCAGGTTTCAAATTGTTAGGCAGAATTCCTGCTGGAAGCTGCCATGAGGGAAAAAAAGTTCATAAGCAAAGTGGTTGTTTTTCAATGAAAACTTACTCAGAGTTCAAAAACTAACTCTATTCCATTTGCGCAGGAAGATGCGAAGTTTTGGCAGAAGAGTCACTTGGCTAGGTAGGGTGCTTCTGGATGAACTGAAACACAAGAACACACAAGAAGTGGAAACTAGGCAACAGAGGAGAATACAAACAGAATTGCTTGAGCACTTGGAACAAAATCAGAAAGACCAAAGCCCAGCTGCAGATAAAAGTACTGAGAAACATAAGGGGTATGCAGGAGAATATGCTAGAATCAGAGGGGTATTCAGGGAAAATGTGGGTCCACTGATGAGTGTTGGAAAAACAGATGGTATGGAAAAGACTGAATGACTTCATGGGTTTTTTTGCCTCTGTCTTCACAAGCAAAATTTTCAGTACCAACACAACTGGAGACTGAGGGGACAACATGAGATAGAGAAGCAACAGGTTAGGGACTGCTTAGAGAAATTGAATGTATTCAAAACCTTGGACCATATTATATTCACCTGAGGGCACTGAAAGGTTGACAGAGGTGATGCAATTAGGTAAGGTTGTTGAATTTAGTTCTGCTAATGATTTTCTGGCTGTAAAGCTGTTGCCAGGAATGCTTGGATTGACATTTACTGCCAAGGACAAGGCTGATAGTCCACACTAGAACAAATGGCCAATGACAAAATATTAGGCTAGCGGTATAGCTTAGGTGAGGGGTTTCCAGAGAAGAAATAAGTATATACTACAGAATTCAAGAAATAAGTGCATTGTGAGAAGCCTTATATACTGCCAGAAAAAAAAACCACCCAAAAGGTTTTGTTTGATTGTGCCTAGCCTATTAATTTTAAAGGATGTGCTTTGTGCTGAATATTCTCATGAGGTCAATAGCTGAATGCTTTCTCAGTGACTATCTCTCCGTGAATAAAGTGTTACGAATTTCTATCTTGGCCTTTCTGTAGACCAGCAAAAACACCTGCTGCCCCAACTAACTGCTCATAAGATTATTATTTTCTTAACAGGAAAGAATTTTTCTCCCTGAAATCATCACTAAAACTTGGTCTGGACAGTTAGCCAGGAAAGACTAAAGTCCTAAAGTACTTTTGACTTCTGCATTCATATTGGTGTCTTCCAATTATTTTTGGAAATTTAGACTATAGTGCTAATACATCATCAACTTCAGTGGTGCAAAGTCCATATCTTGCTTACTTTCAGGATTATCAGATCCGGTCTGACATACAACTTGTCAGGAGTGCTGAAATGCCTATGATAGTGTATTCATGATTTTAACTGAAGGACCTGCCATCAGCTGTTTGGTTTGACCATGTCCCTATTCCTCTTTCATAGGTATTGATCTAAGTTAGTGATAATGGATTTTGATTGTGTAAACAGCTGGGATTTTCTCCAATCGGACTAGAACAAGAGAATTTATGCATGAAATAAAATATCTGCTATCACTATTTATTGAATCAGTCAGAGAATATAAGGAAAAAAAAGTGAGGTGGTTGACCAATTACACAGTGCAGGTAGGGTGAAACTGGATTTCCTTCATTTCAGAAAAAAAAAGAAAATTAAAATTATTGGAAACAGTGTAAGAGTATTTGCCCAAAAGTCCACGTTTGCTGGCTTTGACTGTTTGACTCGCTTTGCTAGATTTTGGTTGGAGAGGAATATTAATATATTGTCCTCTAAGTGCTAGACATGGTGCTATTTCCTTCTATCTCAATAATAAAGAATATATAAATTTGCTTTTAGGACTACAGAGCATGTTCCATATCAGATAATAATTCCACTGTAGGTGAAATGTGAATGTCAAATTCCTGGAACAAGTTTCTGAAGCAAACCTCTCTATTTTTCTCATTTTTCTAAATATTTTTCTGAAAGTGAGACCATGCCGGTTTTGGACACGGTAATGCCTGTAGTGATTTTGCTGTTTTGTAGTAGAGGGCATGAAGGGAGAGACAACAACAGGCTTATTAGAGAGTAGAAGCAGAATAACAAAGAAGAGAGAAAGACTTCTGAAGGAAAGTATCAGCGTCTAAAAATGCAAACCGTCATTCAGGTGATAGGTACCATTTTCCTTTCTGCCCTTTTCTCTCTCTCTCACCTTCTCTTCTTCATGTTTCAATTTATCCTTCACATTCCCATCTGTTCTTGTGTCTACTCCTCCATTTCCTGCTCTGTGCCTGCACTTGCTTCTTGGAGTGCACTGTACAAAGAGCAGTCTATATTCCAGTTTATGATATGTGCTGAAGGACTTAGCTCTCATTTTCCACCGACATTCCCACAGGTGTCATCAATTAAATCAATGTCCTACAAGTCTCAAGGAAAGATGTATCTAGTTCAAAAACACAGTTTGAGGAATTTACATCCGTGTTACAACCTAATAGTAGTATTTCCCCTCTAGGGTTGGGATACAAATCTGTGTTGCCTCTCTTTTAAGATAGTTCCATGACCATTAGGGAATCCCTACACTGCTGTGTTTCATGGTTGTATTGATACCTGTTTTTGCAGCTGCTCAGTGAACCCAAGTAGGGAAAAGACCCACCTAGCAAGCAGCCCAAAATTTGTGTATTTAAAGCTTCCCTTTCTGCTTCAAATATAGCTGTACAGATACATAGTCCAGTGAAGAAGAAAAGACAATATGGCAATGAGAACCTGGTGCATGGAAAAGGGGATTCAAACTCAATTTTAATGTCCAACTATGACCTCAGCCCTTCTGGATCTAGTCTTTAATTGTTTGCTCCATTTTAGCTATGTTATAAATGTGTCTACCAGCAGCACTCTGAAGTAGTACTTGTTGGTGAATTGTTCAGCATCTTGATAGCTGTTAGTTATAGTTTCTTTTATTAAATTTGTCACAAGTACAATTAATGGCTCACTAACTCTTGGCATAAAATATACATTATGCTTTTAGAATTTCTTCTTTTTTTGCCTTTCTAAGGGACCAATATCATAGCTTCTTACGATACAAAACCCTTCCTGATCTTTACCCATCATAAACAGAGCATTAGTTAGGTAATCTCTAACTAGGGTCAGGGTAACAGATTTATTAACATTTATTAACATTATATACACATACCTGACTGAGAAAAATGACTCTAGTCATATGGTCACTCAGCTTATTATTTTGGGGCACTAACACTTAAATTCAAGTATCTGAGACAGCATCAGCATGTTCAGTAGATTATTTTTCTGTGTGTGTTTGCCATTGCTTTTTATTATAGTAAGACAATCTTGCTTTTTTTAGACAAAGCATGAAAAGAAGTCACAGCATCTTGTTTGGTTGGGATGGAAACTAAATAGAAGGACTTTCCCAATCACATACATATCCACATAATTATGGTTTTATACAGATGTCCCTCGCTTTAGTGTCTAAGATTTTACAGCAAACGATGTAAGATAGATATTGTTATTCTTTGAAGGTGAAAAGGGGATACAATATTGAGGAGAGATATTGAAGAATCAAACAATTTGCACAAATTAGGAGGGAGTAAATGAATGAGTGGGAAAAAAACACTTAGCAAAAAATGAGAAAGAAGAAACAAAGACAACAACTGACAGTTAAAGGAAAATCACTTCATGAATGCAGTTACTACTTCTGAGTTCAGAATTTAACAGAAAAAAAAGTATTGCAATAGTAGGAGAAAGACGGAAGGGAAAAGGGCTTAAAAAGAGAACAAGGGAGAATCTTTTTTTGTTTCCTCCCCTCAGCTGGTTGGTATTCCCTGGAATGTGTTATTATCCTCTGTATTGGCCTGAATGATTTGACCAATTTTGTTTATTGTTTCCTCATCCCTGTGTAATGACTCCTAAGTGAGCGGAACCTGTCAAAATGCAGGTAATGAGCAACTGGATCCAACCCAGAGAGCGCTGAGAGGCTAAACACCGCTGAAGGAACCAGTCACTTACCACTGGCATGCAGTGGTACATCAAAGATCTAGCAAGGTTCAGTATATCTGGTCCCAACCACAGGGTCACTCTTTCTTCTTCTCATTCAGTTGAGCAGTGACTATAATATGTGGGGTCCCATGTTTGAGGGCTCAACAGTGTAATACCAGTTTGATGATGCCAATTCTGGGTATTATGATGATGCAGCATGAAACAGAGAATCTGTGGGCGTTTTGAAGAACAGACACAGATGGGATGCTGCAGAGAACTGGCACACAGGCTGGTGTAAAGAGTTAAAGGTGTATAGGACTGCCAGGCAATGAGAGACAAATTGAAATACTATGCTTCCTGTGAAAGAAAAGTCACATAAGCAATGTTTAATTTAAGTGCTGCTGAACTCAGCAAATAGGTGTTCTACATATCACTTTCCATGCTTCCAAATCTTTAATTCACTAATGGTTTCTGTGCTCTCTTGACCTGCTGTAATAATTACTGCTTCACCTATCCAGGTGGTTAACTTGCACTATGGGGAGAAAAGCCAAGGCACAGAAGTCCCAAGCTAGCTGCTTAATACAGGAGTCTGAGAATTCAGAATGTTTCAGCTGCTGCAGCAAATTTGCACTTGTGTTTCTAATTGTTTTATTCCAGTGGGGATATGCAATGCGTCAAAGGATGAAAATATTAATAGAGACTATCATGTATCATTCTCTATAAGTAGTTCCTTTTTGCAAAGGACAAAGTTATGAACTGATAAACTGAAGGTTAGGATTAAGTCAGCCATTTCTATGGAGATAACTTCAGAGAAATACAACTTCTTCCTACTGCTGATCCTACTCTAACTTGTAATGAAAGGATTAGGTGACAACTGTCACCAGCATTATTTCTGATGCTAAGAGATTGCTAATAATGTGATAGAAGTCTGCTGTGAATATTGCATGAGGAAGGTTATCTATAGCATAGGTTGAACAAGGAACTTGCTTTTTAGTACCCTGACAGCATAATTAAAAATGCTTCTTGCTCCTTACAGTGTCAGCTCTTTGCTTCTGCTGTTAGTCTATGAGGTAGTGCAGTGTGCTACACAAGTCTGTCATGGTCCTTCTTGACCTAGAAAAGCCTGAGACCAGATCATCCAAAGTCATTGTAAAATCGATGTGTTTTCTCGCCAGGGAATATTGCTGGATTTTGGGTACTGCTCAAAAAAATAAATAAAGTAGGGATTAACTGTTCTTAAATGAGCTAGCAAAGGAATTATTTGAAATAAAAGCACAGCAGTAGGTAGAAGGAAACTTATTTTCTATTTCAGTCCTTACCATGAAAATTCTTGTTGCCTCAGCTTAGCCAGTTCATTTTGACAAGTGCCTCATAGAGGAGCTGCTTAACTAATGCAATTGAATGGTTCGGAATATGGAGGCTATGTTTTGGATTTCTACTGAAAAGTGTTCATAACACAGGGGTGTTTAAGCCATTGCTAAGCAGTGCTGACACAGAGTCAAGGCCTTTTCTGCTTCTCACTCCACTCAACCAGCAAGGAGGGTGGGGATGCACAAGGAGCTGGGAGGGAACACAGCTGGAACAGCAACGCCTGACTGACCCCAGGGAAATTCCACACCCTATGGGGTAATGCTCAGCTTATAAAGCTGAGGGAAGAAGAAGAAGGCAGCACGTTCAGTGTGCTGGCTTTTTCTTCCCAAGTAACCATTATGTGTGATGGAGCCCTGCTTTCCTGTGGATGGCTGAATACCTGCCTGCCCACGGGAACTGGTGAATGAATTCCTTGTTTTGATTTGTTTGTGTGAGCAGCTTTTGCTTTACTGTCTTTATCTCAACCCACGAGTTTTCTCACTCTTACTCTCCTGATCCCCTCTCCTATCCCAATGAAGGGGAGGGAGTGAGTGGCTGCATAGTACTTGGTTGCAGGCTGGAATTAAACCATGAGAACAAGTAGTCTTGCTAGCTTGCCATTTTGTTTAAAAATAAGTTTGGAGGTTTTTTCCCTACTTTTATCATTCATTTAATTTGATCCATTCTAGTCTCTGCACTTGAGTTTCCTGCATGATTAATTCTATAATATTAAAAATGTGATGAAATGCAAACTTTATAAAATTGACGGATAATTATGTTTCTTATGTTAGTCAGCGAAACGAATGATGAAAAAAACACTGTGGCCTGATCAAAACCATTAAATAATTTAAAATGAGGACTTCAGAATCAGGTTAGAAGAATTATATTGAAAATAATGGTTATCTGGCTTTATAAGCTTTCTGATGTGTCCTATCTTTTGCAGGGCTTTTCTCTTGAAGAATGTTAAGCACATATTTGTAGTTAATTTGCTGATACTATGTGCATGAGTTATTACTTTTTCTTAACCTCAAATTGTGCAGTTCATTCTTTTCATTCCTAAAGGGATAAAGGCTGGGATTTTCCAAAGGAGCTTAGAGAATTTAGGGCTAAATTTTAAAAGGTGCCTGAAGATTCAGATAGATGCCAAAGGGGATTTTTCAGAAGGATTCAGCTTTGTATTAGAAGAAATAGAGGTGGATATTGAAATTCTTGAAAATCTTACTGGGTTTGTATCAGTAGCCTCTACGTTCCTGCAGGTATTTAAACTGTCTTCTTTGGCTATGTCTATTTTAGTAAGTAGTGCAACATAGTAGGAACAGATTTGTAGACCAAGGTGATGCTGAGAAGCTGACGTTCACATTATTTAGTTCTGAGGTGTTTGTCTTCAGAAGAGCACTAGTCCTATCCCATAGACTGCATTCAAATTAGCAGATGGAGCACATTAAATATGTCACAGAATCCTAGAAGAAATGTTTGGAAAGAATGCCTGGAAGTCCTCTAGTTCAATACGCATCTCAGTGAATCTGCTGACTACTGAGTGCTTGTAACGGTTTGGATTGGACCTTTCTGCCGAATGCTCAAACCTTACAGTTTGCAGCCTTTCCTCCCCCCACCCCCTCTATGAACACAAGGGAAAGGGAGAAGGGAAAAGCTACTGAAATGCCGAAATGAGCAGACCAAAGCTGTACAATAATATACACATGTATTTACACTTATATACAATTAGAATAGTATGTACACAGGAGAAGGGACTCCGAACACCCCCCCCTGCCCCGAAGGGAAAAGGGAGAGGGAAGGAAAAAAAAAATCCAAAACAGATATACACAGTAAAAAACCCAGGAGTAACCAATAAAAAACTAACAAGAGAAAATCTTACTACTCTCCTCGAGATAGCAGAACTGCACCAAGCGACCACTGGCACTCTCCGCTTCTCAAGGTCCACAAGGCCTCACTGGGCCTCACTCCTCCACACGAGCAGAGCCGATAGCAGAGAACCTGCTCTCGGGTCCACTGGAAAGGAAAGAGAGCAAGAGGCTTCTCCTCCTTCTTATTTATACCCTGGTTTACGTAGAAAATCGTATGGAATACTGGGAGGATGACTACTTCCTCAGTTACAACCTGGTTACCAAGGAGGGTCTAAAATCAAAACCACTACAGTGCTGCACTACTCTTGCAGTGAGGAGTGCTTTAGATGTCCAGCCTGAACGTTCCAAGCTGCAGCTTCTGTTATTGTTGGCTGCATCTTCTGCTGTTGTTGACCTCTACCAAGATAATTTTTGGTTTCTGTTTTGTTTCATGTCCAAGCACTGAGCATTAGTATGGAAGCACATGAAGCAGGATTGTGCCTTTGCAGCCCTCTCCTATGCAGACTTTCATATACACTGCTTTCTGACTTACCTCTGGATGTAGACCCCCTAGTTCAAAGCTCTCCTTGTAAGGTCACCATGTGTATCTCCTAGTGCACTATGAAGAAAGAAAACAAAGCATTACTGGTGATTCAGGTATGCATCCAGCTGTTCTTGTGCCACGGATGTCTGTTTCTCTCTGGGTCTATCCTCTTGACCAGAAAGATAGAAGAAAACACTACTTTGATTTCTGTCTGCCTTTTCTTTTCATCATTATCCCTAGAGGCAGGTGCAGCAGTCCACCCTTGGTGAGCTTCCAAGAGATTTCCCCTTCATCAGGGGTGCTCTGTGTTTGTGAGTTTCTGACATTTTGATTGCCCCTGAAGCAATACAACTTAAGCCTGTTGGAAATCATGTTGACTGAAAGTTCTGTTTGGAAAATGCTAATTGAAAAAAACAAATGAACAAACTCAAATTGATGTTCTGCATGAATTTATTGAACTGCAATATATTCTTGGGCATAGCTTTTGCCTTGATCCTCCTATAGTCAGTAGAGAATTCAGTGGATGTGTCTAAATTGCCTGCACAATTCTGGTCCCTTGATTGTCCATCAAAATCATGCTCTGCTTTTATTCCCTGGCATCTTTCAAAACCATTCCCTGTTCAGTCAATCTAGATTGACCCCATGAGGTCTCTTACAGTCTTCTATAGGAACACACTGGAAGCTCCAGTGAGTTTCCAGCCTCATTCCTCATATTTTACTATTGGTATAGAGGTGTAAAGAAAAGTAAAAATACAGTTGTTACTGGTAATCTGGAGACCCAGGTGCTATTTCCAAATGGATGTTTATTTATTGTGACAGTAGACCAGATACATAACTCCCCTCTACCCCTACATTTTCCATATAGTGAAAATAAAACCATAATGTATAATTCATGGCTCTCCATATAAGGATGTTATAGCAGTACTATACTGTTGTAGATACCTTAGCTGTCAGTTTTGTCATGCAAAGTATAGCAAGTCAATTAGAATCGCCTTGAGCGCCCACTTTATTATGGTTATCAGATACTGGTACACAATCTGGGTATGGTGAAGTAAGAACTAATTTTCCAGGCTATCTGTTTACTGCTTGGGTACATTACCTTATGCTACTGTGAAGTAAAATTCATGGATTAGTTGCTTTTTTCAAGTTCCTGAGTTTGGCCCACAAAATCTTGTTTGAGTGTTCATTGCCTCAAAGAAATATGTCAGGGTAGAAAAAAGTGCTTGCCTCTTGTGGAAGCTTTGCTGTTTTTCCCCCATCAAGCTTTACTTTTGTTTTTATATGGTTTTGTCTTTAATTAGGCTCTTAATTACTTTCTCTGAAACCACAGTGAGTCTCATTGCTTTGTAATTCCCCTGATCTCTGGTGACTTCTTATTTTAAATATAGATGGTGTTTTATGTGAACAGATTGTTATCCTCAAAAATAATTGCTGTTGAAAAGCTCATATTTTTCATCCTTTTCTGTATCAACACCGCTTCAAACTTTTTTCTCTCAAAGTTTTCAAGCTAGTTCACATACTGCTCCGTGGAAAATCTCAAGCATATTGACTGTTTTTCTAGTTTTGGGCTAATATTCTGTGTAGTTCTGTGTTCATTAAAAAATTAAAAAAAGATGATCATTCTTCCATTATCACTGTTCTATCTATGGTCACTGCTGGTATAAAGGAAACAATAAGCTATGAAAACAGTTCCACAAAAAAAGTGAGGAGAAATAGGCAGGTGGGTCAGCAACATCACGGGGAAGGCTGTGCCTGGATGGAGGGGTGTGTGCAAGGCTGTGTGACAGGAGAGTGTCTGCTGCTTTTAGGGTATCTGCTCAAGGACCTTTTCAATGTCAGGGGACAAGGGATAATTGGAAAAGGAGGAAGCCATAAACAAGAACATAGAAGGACACAAACCTGATGGACAAATGATAAGGGAGGCAGTGATGGGAACCAAAGTTGATCAATCACTCTAACTGATGGGGACCTGTGTGAGTCAGAATGTTTATTCCAGTGAGGTAATCTGGAGACCTTGGGGCACCTTGTCAACTGGGACTCCAAGGGAAAAAGGGAGAAGGCAGAAACCAAAATGTATCAAGACACAGACCTGATAAAGCAAACATGGAAACAGTGAGAAGACACAGACCTTATGACTCACAGTAATTGTGAGCTATCAAAGAACCACAGATGCCACTTCCAGGAAGATCAACCTGGACTTTGCAACTGATAAAATTGTAAACCAGGGGGACCTTGGATCAGGAGGTGACCAAGGATAGACAGATCAGTACAAATCCAGGGAGAAATTGGAAGGAAAGGAGATTGGTCACCTGTAAAATGGGACTGGTCGGTACATTGTTTGACCAAGCCCTGTACCTGATCTCTGCAGTATGTCCTATCTTCGTAGGTCTTATTAAATCTTTTCTTAACTGTCTCTCTGTGTATCCTCACTCTCTGTCACCTGTGTCTGTGTGTTTGAAGGACTAAGTGCCAGTCACTTGTGAGATCTGAATGTGTGTCAGTGGGTTTTGTGTTAGCTACTGGAATCAGGCCAGGGGTGAGGGTGCCTGTGGTGTCAGATACTGGAGCGAGTGGGGCCTCCATGCCACCTGCTGTAGTGAGTGAGGATCTTTAACTTTGAGCCGCTAGGACAGGGACTCTGTGTGTTCCCAGCTACTGCGGGGGTGTGGGGTGTCAGGTGGGGGCTGGGGATTTTGGTGGTCTGTGCTGGTACATCTGTAGAGACTTGCAAATGTGAAGTACGTGAGAGATGAGTGTGTGAGTGTGTGTGTTTCCTAGTGAGCATCAAGCTAGAGGAGCTGGCAAGTAGGGGACCTGGATGCTGGATGCACAGAGGGACTGTGCTGGTAGTCAAAGGAACTGTGAATGTATGTGTGCTTGTGAATCTAGAGATTGTCATGTGTGTGCCTGCACTAGTGACCTCCTGTCTCTACCAGCTGAAGAGGAGGAGGGGACTTGTCTGTCTGGCTTGTGTTTTGTGAATTCTGTAAGTAGGTGCTGTTGAAGGCAGCACCTTGTCTGTGGCAGCCTGTGTGACCAACCGTGTCACTGTGCTCTGTGTCCATGTGTGTGTGTGCATGTGTGTCTCTGGGACATGTGCAGCTTTGCTACTGGTTGAATCTGCAACTGGGAAAGCAGCAGTCATGTTCCTCAGGCTGGGCAGAGACCACAGGTGCCCAGGGACCAGGCTGGACTCCAGCAGGTGGGCAAAAGGGTCCTTGGCTGGAGCTGCTGGGGGAGATGGGATTGAATCTACCACCACTTAACAAAATTATTCTTTCAGATACTGCATCATCCCTTATAAATCCCTTTTAAAGCATTGTGGGCTGATTACCGACAGAAGATTATGACTTCCCATAGGAATACACATCCAGAGCCTCTGCCTTTTTTTTCCTTAGGTTATGATATACCTGTTGATCTGCATTGGGCAAGAGCCCATTAAACTACAATTACCATTGATCAGAAGATGTGTAGTATCAGCGTGTTCCCTTATGCACTCTCAAGTGCCCAAGGCAATGTTGTGTTTTGTCCTTCCAAGTGGGAGCACAAAGTAGAGGCCTTGGCAGGCACAGACTGTAGCACTGGTTTGGTGCAATGTGGTAAAAAATGTGGGGAAGAAGACACAGGAACATGGACTGGGGAGGTGAGAAGGAGTGTGTTATTTTATGGTGTAGAGTAGGTGGCTGGAGGATGTAAAGAATAATGCATCTAGGTGACACTGCAGTGAGAGGATGGAGGAGCTGGGAGCAATCAGCTGAATATGGAAGCTTCTTTCAGGATCAAAGGCTGAATACTGCCTAAAATAGCTCAAAATAAAAGGCATGTCAAAAGCCACGTTATATGTCTTCTTAGAACACTTATTAGGTCCTTTTCAAATCTTACCCTTATGAACAAGTAGTTTTCAGCAAATAATTGTAAATGTTTAATGTACATGTTTTCCAAATAGAATTTCAAAATGTGAGGTCTGGAAATTCAAAAGTAAAGTAATGATCCTGTCTAGCATCCTGATGGTTGGAAACTGATCTATGGGGACTGAAAAAATGCAAGATCAAGAGTGAGTATGTGGGTTCTCTACTTGTGTCAGTTATTTTAAATGACATTTCAGCAGCTAAAGACTGTTGATGATACAGAAATATCTCTTTTTATGTGTTGGTAATGAACTAATGGACCATTTCTGTGGTCCTAGTGAAGGTAGGCTTGTAGTTCTCTGGTTTACATAGTCTGATTTTTTTCTCTGCATTTTCCTTCTGAATGATCGCTTATTTAATGTGTGAACTTATTATGGGTGGTTTCTGTAAGGAGAAAGAATGCAAATGTGTTCAAAGAGCTTCTAGATCATCCTAGCTATCAATATGATACAAAATTCATAATTCCTAACAATTTATTCAGTGATGCATTGGAAATTACTATGTAATGGCATCTGGTTCAGGAAACTTTAGATAAAAAATAATCTGAATGAAGCTGAGTATTGAAGAAAGTGCCAGTAGCTCTCTTGTTTTATTTCAGTTTCCTATAATTTTATAAAATAACATGTCTGATTTTTTTAATAAATATCTATTGTGCAAAAAAACCCTCATGTATTTCCTGGTGACTGAACTAAAGCTGGAAATTTTTTTCTAATTCCTATTTCAGAACATGACTCTGATTTTATTTGGGATATTTTTTTAAGATTGCTTTTGTGAATTATTTGGCTATAAAGGAGAAGTATAGAATAATACATCTCCTATTTATGGATTCTACAGATGTGACATTATACATGGACCTTGTTCAAATATTCCTATTGTAGCAGGAAAAAGTAATTCAAACCACTAGATATACGTAAGAAATTACCTTGGCAGTCATAGCTGATTTCTTAGTGTTTATTGTTTGTTTGGTTTGTTTTTTTTTTTTTTAAATCAGATGAGCATTATATTCCAGGTTTTAAATCCCCTAGATGGCACTACAGAATGCAGTATTTAAATGTTTCATACAATGCTGTTAAATAGATGATGTTGAATAATTTTTCTCTTGAAAAATAAACATTAATGAATTGTTTAACAAAATGAAATAAAAGACAAGGCTTTTGTTTAATACATTCTTGGTGTTTTGACATGTCCTTATGTACAAAAAGTGGAATGGTATGCTACACATGTGCCAGATCACATATAACCCTTTCTGCTGGTGTGGTCCAGATGGTGGCTGTCACTTTCAAATCCAGACTTGGGCCTCTAGGTCTGAATTGGAAAACGAGTGTGTTCCATCTGAAGAGATTAAAAATCAGGAAAGAGAACAAGAGTTGTTGTTTTGTATTAGAAAAATACTTGGCAATTGAAAGTACTAAAAATGTGTATTGCAAAGAGTTGTTATTTGAGACTACGTAAGAGATTTTAACGTTTTAATTGGAATTTACATTTCATGCTTTAGTTGCAGGTCCTTCCATGGTGGACCTCATGAGAATTCTCATAGTTTGTATTATCCCTGAGCATTTCTTTCACAGTTGGCATGTCATTGTCTGCAGATCACTGCAGTAAATACTTTACTGTACTGCTGAAAAGAGAGAAAAACATTGCCATCTGCAACTACAGCTTGCAAATTACAGCTTGCAATCGTCTGCTATTAAATAAAGACACTTTAACAATATTTTGGGTTTTAAATTAGCAATTTACATCACAAGATGCTGAAAATACCAGTCTTTTAATACTGCAATTTTCTTTCCTTTTAACCAGGCATCAACATGTATTGAATAAGAAAAAAAGAAAGTAATACAAACCAATGTTTACTTAAACAATAGCCATTGACAGCAAGAGACACACAGATGGAAATCCAATAGCTTCTATCTCAGTGGGAGGTTTCATTTGAAGACCTTGATGGGGATGTGATTGGACTGGAGCACTCTGATTTACATCATGGGGAATCTATCATGATGTCTTTTTTATGGCACTGCTGTTCCAAACTAGTTCTCCTATGAGAAGCTGGTCACAAGCAGGGAGAAGGTAAGACTTCAGTTTGAACAAGAGGAAAAAACAGACTTTCGAGTACTACCAAATACAGGCTATATCACAGGAGTCTGCTCTCCTACAGACACAAGTAATGGCAGAACCATGACTTCGGATTTTTTTTTGAAGAGTCTGGTAAAGACAACAGCAGAGGAGCTATAGGGCATATTTGATGTGCAGTGTGTATTGCCTTATAGGTTAAGGAAGGAACACAATCGCATAATCTCTTGCAAGTAAATGGCCCAAAATGTCCTTTTTAAGTGTTACTATTTCATTTACAATGATAGAATGAAAGAGTAGAGAGAAGTTGTCCATTATAATGAGTGCAGAGCTAATTCTTTCACTCAGGGAATCTTAGTGTCAGCAAAATGTATGGAGAGATCCTTGACAGAAAAAGCCCTAGATGTAATGGAAAGTGCCAGCAAAGAATTCTATGATGCAAGCATAATTTTCTGTTAAATTCTACCAGATGGTCCACAAGGCCTATAAAAGTTCTTTCCAGCTATAAATCTTACAGAATTTTTCCTCACAGGGCTAATCTTGTAATCGCTAATCAGTGAAAGCTAAATTTCTTTCTTTATTTGTGATTACACATAAAAGTGTTTTACTTCTGGTCTGCCTGGCCTTTTGGGGAAAGCAAATTATTTATTATTGATCAGGAGGTAAATCTATTGTGGGTGGGGGGTGAGGAGTAACATAATCCTTGCGAAGTACAGCCAGAGTCTGCTTGGGTGTCTGGTAACACACTGATTGTGATAGGAGGTCCTTTTCTTCCACACACTTCTGTGATGCTCCTAAACTGCATATTCATTTTCTTCTCAGTCAACCTTCACAATATAAAACTGTACAGTCTTTTGTCCAGGAGCTAGGAATCCTTGTTTCTCCTCCAGAATGGTCCCTAACGTTTTTTTCTGATGTTGAACAAGTCACTGAGGTTACATTTGAGCTGATCTGTGGGTGTGTGCTGTGGCACTTTGCAGGGTCCTGATCTCTTGGTTGCCCTGATTTGCAGGCAATGGGCAGTGGCCGGAGTGCCCAGGGTACCCAAATATGTGTGAGAGTGCGAAGAGGGGGCTCGTGGTGCATATGTACATCTACCGGTTTGGTAGATGTGCCTCCTCTACTTCCTCATTTTTTGTTTAGTTTTCTCTATGTATCTTAATTATCTCATCCCAAGTATCCTAGCATCCTAGAATCCATTTTAAGACTGCTCTAGCCAGCACCATATTATCTGAACCCTCTGTAATACTCTCTACATGAGGTTAGCAGCAAAATCTCTAGTAGAAACTTGGTAGCTGCCACTTACAGACTTAATGTAGTCCCTGATACCTCTCACTTATTTTGTAAACTCTTCAGACCAGGTTTGTATCTCACCATTTGCCAATATAAAGCTTAGCATAATCTCAACTGGGGTATGTAGAGACAATTGTGATACAAATAATTTTCAAGTTGCATCTTTTATTATTGGAAATGTAAATTATTATTATTATTTAGGTCATTTTTTCTTAAGGCTTGTTATTTTTTCTCTGATAAAAAGAACTGTCTCACAACAGCAGGATATACAAATTTTCACAGTAAGGGAAAAAAAGGAGAAAAAAGTCTTTTAATAAAAATTTAATCTCACTGAAGTGTAGGCAGTTACACTCAAAGCACATACCAGCCTCAGAATATTGTTATTTGTCAAAAGTTTTGTGAAATTCAACTCCTTCATTGTATATCATTCTCTTGGTGCCTGCTGAGTAGCTAAGAAATTTCAGTCATGATTCTAGCAAAATAACTACTATGGTAAGACTGGCTTAGATTCTTACAGTGATTTACCAGCAAAAAGCACTAATGCAATTACTAACTTACTTTTTTAGACTGTTTAGCCTGATTAGTCATGTCTCTGATACCTATTATCACTCCACATTATTATTTCACCTAAGAACTGATGCCATATATTCTGTTTAAATATCAAATTGGTTTGCATTTAATCTTGTGAGTCCTGTTCAGATGATTTCTATATCTGACTCATCTGGTTTTGCTGCTTCAGAAACAGAGTTCTTGGCCTTTTATTAGGTGATATTTATAGTGCCTTTTGGTGATAAGGATCAGTGGATAATGAATGGATTTTCATTTCTGTGCTGATTATGGACACTTTTATTTCATTGTAAAAGGTTTAAAAGGTTGGTTTTGTTTTCGTTTTTGGGGGTTTTTTTATTGCTCATACATCCTGTCAGTAAAATGTACCACTGAGCTCACTCTAATTTTTAAGAACGAAATGCACACAATTCCTGTATGTGTGGCTTTAAAAGATTGAGAAATGCCATTAATCTACTAGTAATGTTTGGAATAAAAATAAAGCTGCTTACACCTGTGTTAATGAATGCTCAGTCTTTTCTGAACTACCGTTTCTGTATGAAAACTGTGTATATGTTGCTTAAAATGTGAAATAGCTTTAATTTTTATATATGTTTGTTAGGAGGCTGTGTTTAATGCTGAAGATTTCATATAGTTTTCAGCTTGAATTAAATATATAATTTCTCTTTCAAGAAGAAAAGGTCATTTTTTCCTGTTTTATTAGTAATACGAAATTTATCTGTGAACTTCTGAGAAAAAGGGAATAAAATGTGAATGTTTACATTTGCACAGATATAATACTTATTTGATATGAATACCTTGAGCTGGATGAAGGCCAGTTTGTTTCCTAACCTATCATAGAACAGCTGGAGGCCATGTGTAACTGCAGACTTGCCAAATCCAACAATTTTTGCTCGTGGGAATTTGGATCAGGGAGAAAGTGGCAGTCCAAGACTGCTTCATAGAGAAACATAATTTAGACATGGTTCCTGTAATCCTGTCAAAGTCAGTCTGCAGAGAGTCTGAAAAAAAAAAAAAAGGACACTTTTCAAGAGATTAAGAATTTCAATAAAAAGACAGGCGTCCTGCATTCTGGAAAAGGACAGATTTTCATCTAGAAATCTATGATGGAGCACAGATTTTGCTGATGGTAAACTTAAAACTAGTGGGCATAAAACTGGATGCCCTCATCCCTGGTGACTCAGAAGCAGAGCAAAACACAATTATTCTTTAAAAATTCTCATGTTTTTAATTAGTTTGAATGTCTCTGGACAGGCAGTATTAAGAGAAGTAATGCCTTTCTTCTCTTGATGTCTGCTGTGTTGAGTCTGTTCCATGCAAATTTTCAGAATGTGACCTTTCATAAGTGTGCTACAGTTTAGCATGTAGTAGAAAAGGTAATGTTTTGAATAGTTTTTGAAAGGCATTGCTTTGGGAGCTCAGAGTCTTGGCAAACTTCAATGTGTAGATACCACTGTTATAGATGCTTCAGAAATAATAATAATAATATATTTAGATTACACAGATATTGGCCCAAAGGGCTGAGTGTATTGCCAAATTCCAAAGTGAGAACAGGGCTGTACAGATTCCCCATGCAGCTTGTGTTTAATTTTACAGGAGACATTGTTTTAATTTTCCTAATGATTCTCAATATAGAAATTATATTCTAATCAGTGCAGGAGTCCAAGAAATTTTGTGTACATGCCAGCAAAAGGATCTTCTAAATATGACATAATTTTACTTGGTAGCATAAATACCTACTGGAGCTTGATTAGAACATACTGTTGAGAGGTGTATGCTAAATTTTTACTATAGTACTGGTAATCTCTAAGAAATAGGCAGTAGTCCCAACAACCTGTTTTTGCTTGAAGATTATCTTCTCATGGAAACTTCTGCTTTCACCTGTACTGTTTTCACTTCAGAGACAGGCAGTTGGCAGCCTGGATAGTATTCACAAGCCTGCAGCACACACCCAGGCTCTTATTTTTTCTACATAGATGCTACATACTGAGGGCTAAAATCCATCTAAGAGCAGGAACATTTGTGAATGTGGAGAACTCTTCAGGCTCATCCTACCCACAGCTGCAAGGCTGGCAACACCTCTGCAGCTCCAGAGGCTCCAACCACTTCTTGAGCACAGGCAAGTCTCACCCAGTGCCAAGAGCTTGGTTTATTCCTCCCTTGGAACAGTGCTGCTCTTTTCTTGATATGCTAGCTTATGTGATGGAGTACGTGATCACCTGGGGAGTGGGTCCAGGTCTCTGAGTCACTTCACTGTTCGAAGACAAACACTGTACTTTCCATTTTTCCCTGTGGACTGCTTGATGCTAAGGTACTTATCTTGCTGAACCCAGGCTAGTGTGTGAAAAAAGAAAAAAAAAGGTATCTCTATTATAGGAAACACTGGCAGAAAAGAGCTTGAGTCTGTTGCCTAGAACTGAGAAAATCTATCTGGGATGAGGTAGACTTGAGATACTGTCCCTAACTGCAATTATGTTTATGCCTTTTAAACTAAATCACTGTTGAATGAAAACCAGAAGCAGTTATTAGTCATCTTCAAAGCAGTTTGAGTATGTTCCTTCCCTTCCTTTTGACATATTTGCAAAATGACCTCAGAAGGGGAAATGCAGTCCTGAGCTCTCAGCCTTCCCCTGTGAAGGAAACAAAGTATTTTGCACCATAGGTGTGAGGCTGTCTGAAGCTTCCTACCCATCTCAGTCTGTGTGGCCCCAGAGTTAGCAGTCATCCCTTTTGTCTGCCACTGAGCTCCTCCTCTACTCTACAGCATCCTGGAGATACCTCTGTGAGTCCAGGAGGAAGGAAAAATGCACATATCTCTTAAGCATAGCTATCACACTGGTATGCAGCTGTCGTCTAAGTGCCATGGGGTATTAACTGAAGATTTCCAGCCACTTCAGATACGAAAAGCAACAAAACTATGATAACACAATGTTCAACACAGGATACTTAGCCTGGTTGCAGAGCTCTTTTAGAGCAGACTTGAAGTGCTTCTTCAAGGTATCACATAGTGTCTCATAGGTCCACTTTTAATGGGAAGTTATTAAAGAAAAAATCCAGGCCTGGACTTTTCATGTTTGGCAATTAGGTTTTCTTTGCTATTACCTGAACTGCTGCTAAGGCAGATGGCACTGTCTAGTTCCTGTCATCAGTTGATGAACTTCATCTGTCTCTAAAAGGTGCTATTTAAAGAGAGCTTCTGCAGAAGAAAATGTGACCCTGTGGTACCACTGATAAAAATCAGTATGTTGGCTAATTGTCAGACAGACGAGTGATCATACAGTGATGATGGGCACCTATGCATTACTGGAAGTTAGTTACTGAGTATAACTGTTTCTCGTCTCTCCCTAGAGAGAAAAAAATAAATATGCTTGTATGAGCTTTTGTTCAGACCTCAAATGGCCTCGTCTGCTATCGGGCCTTAATGGGATTTTGTTCCTTGTTCAGAGTTAGTCCCATGCTGAATTTGTGAATAGTTTTTTCTTTTCTTTCAGAAAATGCTTTTTTATTTTTCATCTTACTTTCAAATAATAAGACAATATAAAAAAATTATCCAGCTACATCTTTGATACTGACAGGGTCTCAAGGCAGGAGAAGCAGAAAGTAAGGTCATGAATTGCCTCCTTCTCTGGTTTTGGTGTTAGAATTTATAACTCTAATGCAGTGGAAAGAGACTTCCTGAAGGTGAATAGTTTGGATTTTCTGCCAGAAATAGAGTGGGAAGTGATTTACAAACTACAGAACATGCATGGGGCCCTAGAGACTACCAATCTCCAGATGAGTACTTGATTTGTTTGTTTCAGTGAACAATCCTAATCCTATATGTTGAGTCTTATTTTATAAAAGGCTCTTATTACCCAAAGAGAACCTTACATTTTTCAGACAGCTGCCTACACATCAGTATGCCAAATGAGAGAGAAATACTCCAAGGTTGTCACTGTCAATGCTCAGTAAAAGATAAGATCCCTTGGAACACTTTGCATCATGCAAAGAAATAATTTTTAAGCCATATAATGAAAGTCTCTGCATTCTTCAGTTGGAAATAATTTGCAGACTTGAAAGGTGTTTCTCATCTGCATTATGATTGTTTGCAGTAGTTACAGCCAGAGGTCTCAGTCCTAATGTACTAGGAATTGCAGGAGAAGTAATGAATAAAGACATTTCTTTCTGAAGGACATTTGCTCCTGATCTAAAAACACTTTCTAAGAGGTAGGAAAATGGGGAATTTGTTCACTGTAAGTATTTTCATGTAATAGAAGTTTTTTTCCTCCTGCAGCTTAAAGACTGCAAGAGTGGAGTCAAAGTCCTTCTCCATATACTTACAGGACCTCAAAAAACTATTTTTGTCTTACAAAATGCAAGAGGCCTATATCTTTGGCTAACATGCTCAGCTGCTAAACATTTAGTTAGCACCATTTACCAAAGCTCTATGATTTATTATTATATTTAGTATTCTTTGCCTTGGACAGCCTTTAACAGCTCAGCAATCATTATAAAGTTTGTGTGAAAGACAAGTATATGATGTGGGACTAAATAGACTTTTTTCCTTTACCTAAAAAAAAAAATGTTTTATTATCTCTCCATCCTTTTATATTTTCATAGTGGCTTAGGCTTTATATGGGATGAGACCCACTGGATATGTCTCTACTGCTCATAAAGTGTTGCCCCTGAAGAGGTTTTGAATGCAATGTGCTCTGCATCCTGCTTGACTGCCACCCACGTATCTGAAACACAGACTTGAGTGCAAGCAGCGTGCCTAGCAGCACACAAACTTGTCTGGCACACTTCCATGGTTTGGAAGGCACAAGCAGGCTGTGCTTATAGGTTTGCTTTCCATTTGGGCTGAGTGTCTGGTTTTGAGGATAATACTTAGGCAGTTCCTGCCCCAAAGAACAAGTTAGATCAGAGGCAACAGATGATTTCAGTTATTCAGGAGAATAAAAGTTTAAATTTTTTAAAACTTAAATTGTAAAACTGAACATAAAGGGAAAAATTCATTCTTATTTTGTCTAAAGCCTTTGAAGAAAGATAGTTTTAATATTCAGAAGCAAATTTTCTTTTCTAAAAGAATAGATATGAATTCAAATGTGGAAGCAAAGCTCAAGGGGTAGCAGGTAAATTATCCTGGGGCTGCTGAAGTTATAAGCTGAATTGCAGACTGAGAGACACATTCTGTTTGGGAGATAAAGATATTTGGGAAGGCATATGTAGAGCTGTGTCCGCTAGATTCCAAAATTCTCAAGTTCATCCAAATCAATACTATCTACTTAGATTCTAATTTGCCTTTGAAATTCTCTAGGATTGAAGTTGCAAGAAGAGAAACCGATCACTTCACAGGTTCTTGCTTGGGTTTCAGACTCTGACCCCAGACTTCCAAACTGGCTAGTTTTCCATCAGCAGAGACAGAAGAAAATGGTTTCTTGGACTGCAGGTGGTTTATGCCAGAAAAAAGGAAATTTAGTAAACATGATTCTAGAGATAGCCACAACAATACGTTAAACCAGAATGTGGAAAACAGTGAACTGCCTGTCAGCTTTCTTCTTGTACTATGTAAAATATTTTGCATTATTGATTTTTATCTTGACTAGGACCCAGATGATTTGCATGGATATCTTGTGTTTGATTTTTGGTGGGATCCTTGATAAAGCATTTATTTCCCATTTCCTCACTTCTTCAATGGGAAAAATTATAGCTACTTCCAAGAATATTGTAAAGGTAAATGACATTAATCTTACAAGGCAGTGCTGAGAGGGACTGTACAGTTGGTTGGACAATAAATTATGACTTTGGTTAGAAATGCTATTTATGACAGTCCATTCAGTAGAATATAAAAAATATGTTAAAGTTTTTTGCAGAAAGGTGCTAAGCTTAGAGAAATGTTTTCTATGAGCAGCTTTTCAAAGTTAATGAGAAATACCTGTGTAAGGGGGATTTTAATAAGCATTCTCTTGCTGAGTTCTACATTTTTTATTAATTTAAAATAAGTCATCCAGGTTTAATGTATCAAAAGACAGCTACATTCCAGCTCTGCTGTTGGATTTTTGCATGGAATCATGCTTTTTATTTCGGTAGGTGCATTTAAATCTCAAGGTCATAATACTTCTATTTACGAGTCCATTTACATTTTCTGTACTACTCTTTTCTACTTTACAAAGGTTTGTGGCTTGATTGCATCACGTGGAGACATACTGGAAAAATGGCTCTAATTCTTTAACTAAAAGCCCCAATTAAAATTTATATTAACTGGCTTAAAATAAGATCAATATTTCTATCAGTAGTGATGTATAAAAATGTTTTGTCTTTCTTATGTTAAGCTTTGATAGACTGTAAAATCAAGACTTTTTTCCAAACAGCTGTTAAGGTATAATCTACTCTTTATAAGAAGCAAACCAGTGTAGTCATAAGAACCCGAGAGCCAGAGAAGCATGGATAAGTTAGCAGACTTTGAAGGCCTTATAGAAGTATATCCTGTGCTATTTGATTATAATTGGAGAGACTACTTTAACTTTACTTTTATCAGTACACTGTGTTGTTGACAGAATGTAAAGCATGTAAAGGACTTCTAACCTTTCAAAAGTGGCTTCTTCACAAGCAGAATAATCTTGTGGGTAAAACCGCCATTTAAGCTCCTGTTATGTTGCTATTTCACTCCCTTAGAGAAGATAGCATGGTGCGTTGAATTATCTGGTAGAAAGTTGTCTGAATGACAGCTACTGTGTTGGCACTCAGTGATGAATTCTGGAAGGCTGATGGACATTTCAGAGTGAGAAAAAACATTTCTCAATGTATAAACCAAAAAAAAGTTACGAAAATTAAAAAAACCCTACCATCAGTATGAAGAAACCATTGCTTAATTATATACTCCTTGAGCTAAGCGTGTGCTCTGGAATCATCCTCTTTCCTTGATAATAGCTAATCATATTGGAGCAACTGAATTGCATGTGTCCCTTTACTTAACTTTGTAGAACACATAGGCAATTATGAGAACTAAGTAAGGTTATATTGGCCATCAGTCATTCTAGTTTTATACTTTATTCACCCTGTGGTGCCTCATAATTGTTTCTTAAATGACCTTATTATGTTTGTGCAACACAGAAAATAGTTTACTTCACCTGCTTAAAAATTATTCAGATTCCATGCGTTTCTATTAATTCATTTTTACATGCAGATGGCTTAAATTACTTATTATAAACTGTACTTCTGTGGGGTGCCTACACTAATTGGTAAGCCAAATTACCTAACCAATTGTTTTTTGTGGCAGTGATGCCATAGAATTTATTTATACCTGTGCAGAGACTTTGCCACTGGTGGGCCTGCACACACCATAGTGCTTCAGGCATTTTGATGTGTCTTGGAGCCTTAGGAAAAAGAAAGCAGTGCATCTGACTTAAGTTTCTGCCTGCATATTCTTTATTCCAGACCTTCTTCCATTTTGCTCCTGCTTACTCAGGATAAAAGCTTATTTCATGTCTGTTTCTGACAGAGCAAGCTGAATTCTACTTAGTAAAAAAATCCTAAAATATGGTGACCATGGGACTTGTTTACTATAAAGTATATAACCTATATTTCAACATTCTTTAGCTGAGTAGATGGTATCCAAGTAACATCACTATAATGCGCTTTAAGCATTTTTCTGGTGTTACTTCAGTAGTGGTGAGAAAGATTGATTCTGTGAAATGGCAGTGGATTCCATGTCAAAAACTGAGAGTCTGAAGTCACCTAAGCAGGGTATTTTATCTCCTCAGTGTACTTCCAAGGCTTTCTGACATCACCAGCTAGTAGACAAAGTCCTTGCTTCATTGGAAAGATAAGCTGAAAACTATTGATCACATTATGCTGTGTAACTGAAGGTAATTAATGAATGTACAACTAAGTGCAATATCTTCAAGTCCTATCTACCAAGAGTAGGGAATGCTCATCAGTTTTCTGAGTCAATTGATAGATGCAGGATGAGCTTTTTTTGAGAGGAAGGATTTATTTCCTGGAGGATAATTCCATATCTCTTTTGTGACTGAGAGCTTGGGGCTTCCTGCTGTCAATTTTCAAGTTAATCTTAACCTCTAGTAACAGAGTATATTGCTTCTGGGATGCCTGATGAGGAAAGCAGCCTTTGCATTCCCTCTCTCCCCAGGAATGTAAGGCTGTAACTTTCTTATTATAGCAGTCTTACCCCTCAGAACATTAACATAGGTTGGTGCATATCATAGCTATTGGTAGTCTGTCACTGAAACTATAAATTTTGAAATTGAAACATGCATGTAGATTGCATCATTGAAGCTGTCCTGTTATGCACAACTAGGTGAGTGTTTAAGGTGCTGGAATCGGTGGGCTAGCACTGTCAGTTCTCAGCTCGGAGGCAGAAAACATGCGTTTGGCTTCTACATATTTTCCTTGGCGTCTTTACAATGCAGAATACGTAGGCAGATGTGAAAGGAGGAACCAGAGCCCAGGAACAGTTTGGAACAAATTCCATTCAGGGTTTGCATTCTTAAAAAAGAGAGACACAAGGGGGAGGGGGAGAAGAAAAAAATGAAAAGACGAAAGGAAAAGAAAAGAATAAAGAAAAGAGTAATTTCCATCTTTAAAGTGTCGCTTTTCTTCTTGAAAAACATTCATAACATTACAAATTTTTCTTAGCCAGGTTTAAGGCTTTTCACAGAAAAGACACTAGATTCTAGTGTAAACTCTACACCCAGTAAACTCTAAGTTTTAGGTAGATTTACTAGATGCATGGAACCACTGACATAGATGTTTATGACCAATAGGTGTTTATGACCACAGGCAAAGTAGGATTTCACAGGCAACTTTTTTCCGCATACCAGCGTTTATGGTTTTTTTTTTAACATAATGAGTTTGTGAATGAATGCCATTCCCATGCCCTTTACTTTCTAAGGCACTATGATAGTTGGGCTGGGACTCCAAATTTCACCTGCAGGACTGAGCATCTGAAAATCAAACACAGGGATGCTTGGCTCTTCCTGGACAATGTTCTTTTCTAAATATGGACTTGTTTTCTTTTGAAGTTAAATTGCTATGTAATTTTTACATTTTACATTAATTGCTATGTAACTTTTTATTTCAGATCGCAAAATGTACTTTGAGTTAAACAAGAGCACAGAAAGCAGAGGCTTTTTCCATAAGAAAGAAAACTTCAAAAAAGAGATGAGAAAACAGAAATTTACTTTCAAAAAGGCATAAAATATTTTCTGAACAATATACAGTACCTTATCTTAATTGAACAGTTTTATCCTGCAACCATTCATGGAATAGCAGACTACAGAATGAGGTAAAAACCTCACACATATTCAGTTTTCTTGGTCTAATTTGCAATGCTTAGCAAATTAGATTCAGCAAGAAACAGTCAACCTTTGCCCTTTGCAGACTATTTGTTAGTTTCATTTTGAGATGAAACTACAGTAATTTCTTACTCTTTTCTTCAGTCATTTCTTACTCTATTCTTCATAATCAAACTGTTGAACAGTGATCTGTTTAGCACAGAGCAAGAATAATACTGAAAAAATAAGAAGAAAAGAAAAAGAAAAACAAGTACATATTTTGTTTTCTCAGAAACCAGGAAATAGAGTGAAGATGTTCTACAAACACCAACTCAGAAGAAAATACAGAACTGTTTAATCTATTGAGAATTTGTGAAACTATGCTCTTTGTTTTCTCTCAATATTCACTCACCATTTGCCAATCTTTTCTGGCCAAAAAAAACCCCCAAAACCAAAAAAGCCCCACCAGAATTTTCCTAGTGTCACAGAAGAAGACATGGGGGCTTTGCTTACAACCCTGCCCATCAGGCATTGGACCAGCAGTGCTTATACAATTTATAAGAATGCTTCTGTTCATCAGTCTGAAAGACAGTGACTTTGTCCGCAGTAAGGACAGGTTTTTCCCCACAGCTTTGCTCTGGGGATCCTTCAGAATGCAGTGTTGCTCCCCCTACTCATACTCCTGTCCAGCCTTCACTACCAGTTGATCATGAATAATATTTATTATTCAGGATGGTATTAATATCCCACCCCCATGTTCCTTCCTATCCCTTTCTTTTCCTCTTTCCCTTATTTTAATACTGTGGCAAAACTAAAATTCTCCTTTGCCATCTAAAATAGACAATAAAATATCCAAATTACTTACAATCAATGTTTTTGACTATTAATTCTCCTAGGATTCTGTTAAAAAAATAACAAATTCAACAGCTTGTGAGAAGCTGCTCACACATTCACAAAATATGCTGCAGAGGCTAAAACAATTTTAAAAAGCCTGAAAAAGCATCCTACTCTCCCCCAAATTCATTGTCTTTTTTATCCAGTGGATAATTTTTAATTTTCCCCTTTGTCCAGTTGCCAAGTGCACTTTCCAAATGACAGAGTTTCTAATATTTCTCTTAGAGGAGTAACAAGGTGAATAATTCCCCAGTCAGAATGATTTCTCCCCCCGATATTTAAAAAAATAGTCAAACCAAACACCCTCCTTAATTTTATCTCGTTATTCTTCCTGGAACTATAACCCCTTTTTTGTCACTTGGAATAGTGCCTCTCCTTCTGTAATGCTTTCCCATGAAAAATTTGTAGGTTATTATTGCTCTCCTTAGTTGTTGCTTAGCTAAGTGATATATGTTTGACAGACTGTAATTGCATGAGCCCCTGGGAAGTGAAACTGCCAAGTTGCACACAGCTCTATTCAGGATACGTATTACAAGGTGTGTCAACTGCAGCCAGATGTAGTGCATAAACAAGGGAAAAAAACCTTAAACTGCGACTAAAAAACAAGGGAAGGAGGGATTTTTTTTTTTTTTTTTTTTTAGTTATAAAAATCTCAGTTATTTTCCAAAGCTTTCCAGAGGTCATTCGTGAAAGACAAATACGCTCCAGTCTGGATTCATGAACACTTGTACATTCACTGGTCCCCCAAGTACTGGCATGGGACTTGCACTTGTCCAACCAATACCCCTGCCAGGATCCTGTACCCTCCTGCTCACTCCTCAGGTCCCCTGCTCACAGGCTGGTCCTGGGTGAGGTTTGTGAATGCACAGACGCCACGCACGTGATTTGGGGGAGATACAGACACTTGCCCCTGCCCAGCAGCTGGCACTAGGCACTCAGGCTATGATCCATGGTCTTGTTCCAGATTCCAGTGTTGAGTCCCTTCACTCCTCACTCATGCCTGCCTCACTTGCCCAGGTAGCTGTTTTTTAGGAGGCACACCATTCCTACTGAAGCGGTTGGGTCCAAGACTCAATCCCACTCAATCCAGTGGATGGCACAGAGACACCACTGGCTCCAGTGAGTGACACCACAGGCAGGGTTGCTCACACCCTTTCCCAAATCCACTCACTCTTGATCCCCCAGCAGGTACCACCTAAGTCCTTGCTGGACTCACATAGACACAGAAATATCTTAAGTACTCATGTTTCTCCCTTCTTGACAGTTAAAATTGCAGGCTTATCCTCTCCGTTAGTTGTGCCTGGAGTTTCTTAATGGTCCAGCAATTAGTAGCTGAAGACTTTTGATCTTTGCCATTGTCTCTATTATCCATTCTTTGTCGACCTTATTGGTCTTTCTCTGTTATGCCTTCCCCCTTCACTTATCTCCTTTTGCGTTGGAAAGGTCCTTGATCAGATACCCTTGTGTGTTCTTGCCTTCCACCTACCCAGAAGTTGATATAGCGAATCTGAGAAAATGAAAAAAGGCCCTAGAAAGTGAGTGAAATGCAAGGTGGGTGAAGTGAGAGATAAGAAACATTTGAAGAGAAGAAGAAATGTTATTTTTTAAAGCAGTATTTAATACTAGTTTAAGGTATTCAACAAAAGAATGAAAAAGAGCCTGGTCATCAAATAGACCAACGAAATGAAAATTTGAAATTCTTGTAGCATATGTGTTTTTAAATAAACTATTTGGGGTTATTCTTATTTGCGTATTAATATTATAATAATTAGAAGCTCATCCGTATTAGACATTAAATTCTGATTTTTTTCCCACAAGTCCTAGAAGTAAAAAGATTTCATCTGACCAACAATCATCATCTACAGCTCAGCTATTTATCTTGAGCTTTCCCTTTATTAGAGGGGAGAAATAGGCACTTCATAGGGTGCAGCACATATCCTAAAATAGACTTCGAAAATAGATCATAAGAACCATGCTTTAAAATTGCCTAGTTGTCTTCATTGGCTATGAAGTCAGCCTAGGGGGTTTGCTGAGATGTAGGTGTCTACATTCTACTCATATTAAATTAGGTGAGATGAATCCCACCATTCATTTATTTTTCAAAGAATATGACTTGAGATTGTCACATAATGATATGTATATGAGAGATGGGCTTCAGGAAAAGCATTAAATATGACAAGAATGGTGATAAGATTGTGAGAACTCTTAATAACACTTATATGCACAATAGTGACCTGAAATTGTCAGGGTCATACACATATAATTGTGTGCTATTAAAAAAAACCAACACAACCTTAATAGAAGAGTGAAACAAAATGTTATACCAGTTATAAGTGCTTTCCTCTCTCTACCGATTTCGTCTCCATTGCTGCTTCAAAGTCCAGCTGAAAAATCTATAGTGCAAAGAAGTAATTCAAAGAACTATACGGAAAAAAGAAATGAGAGAGTAGGAGGAGGGAAGAAAGAGAGGGCAGTGAAAGCAGAACAAGGGAAACAAATATCCTGTCATTCACTGGGCAGTATTTTCTGTCTATATGTAAACCAGATTTCTGGTGACTAATACAATAGACCATTCCTAGATACCTGAAGTTGTCACTTGACCACTTCATTGTCTTTTGTGTTTTGCTTTCTCCTGTCCTATATTTTTCTCTGATCCATTTTCTTCCTGTCTGTATTTCATGTGTGCTTTCCAACACCATAATATTTAAAAGTCTCTGTCAGCCTGTCTACCTTTGCTGCCAGTTGCTATTTTTTTTGCCTCACTTTGACTAAGCTCATTGAGTTGCTTTGGAACAAAATGGAGCAAGCTGCAGAGAGAGGTGTTCGCCAGTAGCAATAGAAGTCTGGGCCCATGGAAATGTACAAAAAGCTATGTCACTGAAATGAGGAATGCACAAGGCAGAGAATAAGCAAAGCAATTCTTTTGTGATCGGCACAGAAACCTTGAGTAGTGTGCCAGTTATAACAATGAACTGGAATAAAGAGTACTGACTGGAGGTTAACTCTGTTAATTATCAGAATTGTAAATGGGATGAACAGCCAAAAGTGTCTTATATACTTGCTCTTCTTAATCCACTTTCATTTGGAAACAAAAATGCTTTATTTTCAGCCCAATACATATGAACAAGTAGGAGCAGGAGACTGATTTGATGACGGAAGCTGAATTTGGGGGCAATCATTCTCACATAGACTCTTTCCTTCAGATGCTGATTTTCTATGTCATGGTGATGCCCCATGGTGTCCATGCAGTTTGGCTCCCAATTGTAAAACTCTCGCATAAAGAAAGAAAAAAAAAGAGTCTCCATGCCAAAGAGCTCTAAACAAGTCTACTGAGGAAGATGATTTTTCCATAATGAGCATGTATGTCTTTTTGCTGCTCTGATTTGTGTTAGGTTACTAAATCATCCTCCCAGTTTCCTACTTTCTGTCTAGGTAACAGCATGGATTTTGGAAAGGAGCTTTGCTCTTCATCAAAGTTATGCTGCATCTGAAGTGTAGCCAGATCTCTCTAAGTGTGAGATGCTTTAGGAACGAGTGTTTGTGCATTGAAGCAATAATGAGAGACCAGAGTCAGAGGATAATGGTGGAAACCAAAAAGCTTCAATGCCATCCTGCATCATGGCAACAAGATGAAGTAATGGGGGACTGGGATGCGAATAAGCAGAACTGAAGAGGTGCAAGCTAACATAGACTATTCAAATTTAATGAGACATATTTGGGTAGAAGCTGTTCACAGGAGAGGGTGTGATGAAGGAAAGCAATAAGTGGTTCTAAAAAGAGGGAATTAAAGGCAGAAATAGGGAAATATTGTTGTCAAGTGGAAATCCATTTAGAACAGGTTTATTAAGAAGAAACCGACTGGGAACTTTACTTATACTTTTTTTTCCCCTTGAGGTCTACTTCTGGTACTCAGGAGGGATAGAGGAATATCTGCACTTTCCTTTTTCATCTGTGAGAGAATAATTTGATGTCTGAATTTATATTTATGTCCCTTCTCAAATCAACACTAGCTACTTGTGGTAACTAAAAAAAAAGTCTCAACAAATGTATGAAATTGAATTTTGCTTTTTTTGAGATCTGAGACTCCAAGAGGTTCTTAGCATATATTCTGAGGTGTACAGATATTTCTGATGGCTACTGGAGCAAATTCCTGATCATATTTTTCTTCAAAATACTCATTAAAAGCTTTTTCTTACTGTTGTCAAGAGGAAAATAAATATTATCTGAAGATGTGCCAAGTCTTATACCATTTTGAATCATCACAGCAACTAATTTATATAAAAACATGAAAAAATGTAAAATATAGTAAAATTCCTAAAATTGAAAATATATAAATAGAAGGTTATATCTAGTATCTATTATAAAGTATTTACTTAATAACTCTTGTAATTATTTTAAAACTTCTCTATGAGTTCTCTGTGACCCACTGTTTGAGTTAATTTTCAATGTACTCAAATACACATAAAAAAGCAGTAGGACTTAAGTTCAGGGAAAAAAAATCTTGATGATGATTTTTTTTGAAGCAATTGATTCTCTTCAGTGTATAACTCTGTACAAAAGTTTTCATGCAGTTATTTTGAATTAAAACCAATGAGAAAAGCAAGCATGTGAGAGTTGCAAACTGATAGATAAATTGCTGACATTAGGAACATTTCCTTTATAAGGGGAAAAAAATACATGCATTCACTTTCTGTAATACAGGCTCAGCCTGACTTCTTTCACGCTGTTGTACTCAATCGTATGCTGTAAATCGCTTGCTGCAGAACAAATACTGTTGCAGTAAAACCTGTATATTTCTTAGCAAGAACTATACTGATTTAATGAAAAGGAAAAAGTAAAAAAAGAACAAACATACAGTTTGTGGCTTTACTCTGCCACAAAGCTCTGGAAAGCTCCCCTGTATAATTTCTTAGTCCCTTGTATGATATATTCCTTATTGCCCAAATAAAAATGAATCAAAGTTATCATGCATGATAAGGCATCACTCCTGCATTCTCTTTTCTATGCCTTCCTTCTCCTTGCCCCATTTGCTGTCTTATTGCAGAATTCTAATTTGAGTCCTCTAATTAGAACTCTAATTCTAACCCAGGAATCAGATTTTTTTTGACTGAGGTGCCCAGAGTTCTTGCTTGTACATTATAGCTGAATCTGAGTACCTCATACAAAACCAAGCATTTTTGTATTGCCTTTTGCAGTATTGCAGCTCATTCTGTTCAGAAGCAGACCCAAGCTCTCTGGATGTCAGTCAGAGGCTGGCTTTTATGTTCTGCAGTGCTTTTCAAGATTATTAAACTCCGGAATCCAAAAAGATACCGATCTGTAGATTACTGCCCTATTCATAACATGGATACACTGGTCTTTTGCTGACTCAGAATCCTCTTTTTCAGTTTGTGTTTGCATCCATGAAAGCCCCTGTCTCTTCCCATCATTGGAGGGCTATGTTTCTTTCAATAAACCCCTGCACCCCTGCACTTTTTGATATTGGCAAAGTGGGAGGCACCCTTTTTATAAGCCCTAGAAAAATACAGCATGTGTGGAGGTTTGTTGTATCTGTCGTAAAGGAGAGTGATTTGAAGGTTACCTCTGTCATATCTATCAAATCACTCACAATCTACTTCAATTATCACAGCAACACACAGCTGAGAGTTACTTTATGTTGCAGTGAACAAAATGGGTACAGAAGACCAATAGAAATAAATAAGCATGATTTTCACAAATGTAAAGCGTAGAACAGAATAGAAAATGATAATTTCAGACTTTATATTTAAACAGAAAAGATGATTTCTGAGGCAGTGTAGACAGATATTTTTCTACTGTTAACACCCGCCGCCCCAGTTATCAAGAAACGGATCGAAGGTAATCCAGTAGCCACTAGTTTGTTCTCCTTCTTTGTATTTGAATATAAAATTGCCTTTTTTTTTTTTTTAATCTGGGTGCTGACACATGCAGAAGAAAGATATCCTGTCTCTATTCCTGCATTGTTCTTCATTGCCTCTATCTTAACTCCAGAGAATTCAAGATCTGGATAACTGAAAGATAAAATGCAGAGCTGGGAACAAGAGGCCATCTTGACTGTCTGATGCAATTTCTCTTTTTGTAAAAATAAGCTCATAAAGCTATAGAAATCTTTGCGGTGCCATATTGTAGCTACTAAATGTTTACTTGGGAGTAAGGGAGACTGGGAAAATAATATAAAGATTGATGGTGGGGACTACTAAATGCATGGGGAACACTCTAGGACAGGATGAGCCACAAATGGTTGAAGGTTAGAAATGGTATTTTTGAGAATTACAATGTATTCTGGCTCTGTTTTTGGAGTTTTCTCTAGTCATACATATTGCTCACTTGGAAAGGCAGGAGACTGAGCAAGGTGTAGGAGTTAAATTCTGAATTTTTTTTGCACAGCTTTTCTTATCCAAGAAGTACAAATCCTTTATACCCACAGAGATGGTTCTCAGGAACTGTGAGTAGGGAAACTGCCCTTCCAGCAGTGCTTTGCTTGAAGGGAAATGGGTTAATTCTAGCAATTAAAGGTGAAGTCTATTAACATAATTTCCAGCACAGGAGTACCTGAGTTTCTACTCTAAAAAGAGTTTGAGTGGCAAGGAGGCTTTGGTCTATATTGCTTTATATAACCATGTATCAAAGTATCAAATGTAAAAAGTCTTTCTAGGTTCAAAGCCAGAGAGCTGGCTCCATCTTGGGCTCCAGTACTTTCATCTCGAAGAAACTCATGGGTCACCTGACACCTGAAAAAATTCAGACTGGAGAGAAATGCTTATTTAACTCCCAGATTGTCTATAAAGGGATCTGGTTGCTGTGTGTCAGATCTAGGAACCTATATCGTATACAGGAAAGAGGAGCCCATCCCAACTGTGTTTTCACTGCATTACGTATATGAAGACAAAGCACTGAACATGAGCTTTCTGTACTTCAAGCTAACTCGCTTCTGCTCAGAGCATGTCAGACTTGCCAGATTTAACCTTTCATTGATATTCAACCTAGGACTCTTTCTTTTCATTATACCCCTGTATGTGCAACTAACTGGATTACCTGTGTCCTCCTGGCAAAAATAGATTATTCTGTTTCTATATGTGCATGATTCACATAACTCAGCACAGGAACAAAGGATCTATGATTGCTAAGATGCAGAGGCATTGGTTTATCCTGAGTCGTGGCAATATATATTCTTCACCCGTCAGTACATTATTGCTGCTGTGGAGAAAAGCAGGTGGAATTCCTGTAAAATGAATGAGAGAAGACAGTTTCTGTGGAAAATACTGCACATCTTAAAATGGTAAATAGTCCTCCTGGCATTTTTTTTTCAGGATATCACTGGCTGGAATATGTGTAGAGTATAATCCAAGCGTGTGTCACCGATACCAGGGTTTAGAGGTAGACTTATACAGCAGAACTAGGTATACACCTTGTTCTTTCTTTTCAATTTTTCGGAGTCATAGTTATCATATATTTAGGTTTCTTTCAGGATTAGAGGAATTGAGCCACTTTATTTTTAACCCCTACTATAATACAAAAAAAATAAATACAGAAAGTAGTAGAATTTCTGGATATAGAAAGCTTTTTAAACCGATTGTATGTCTGTTGTTGAAAAGAAAGATTTAAAATGAAAAGGTCAAAATACATGTTTTTTTTCCTAAATGCATGAGATCTCAACAGGTGTCAGTCTGGTTTTACCAATTTTCTATAATATAGTGGTAAAGCAATCTGAAGAATCAAGGTTTGTTCCAAATAGCACCATGTCGAATCCTAGTGATAAAAAGTAAGATTAGACTTCACTAGAGAAACCATGTCTTTTTAGAATGTAGCTTTCTGTTAATTGTAAATGTATCCAAATTTTTCTCTAAAATAGAGCTGGATATAGAGCCCAAAATCACATATTGACCTGAAGCTACCTTGAAAGTAAAGAAACTATCCATTCTTTTCAGCTATAAAGACTTCCTGTATTCTGGGCACCTGTACTCTTTTTTAGACCATTGAATCATAATGTTTCTTCCCACTAATTCTAGATTACTCTTTATTACCCTTTTCAGTCCCTTTTCTCGCTGTTCTGTTTGATGTCTGAAAGCTTTCATGAACAAGAAAGCAAATTAAATCACAAAACACATTTAATTACTTTTTCTGAAATCAGAGAATCATTTCTGCAGCAAAATTCTAGGGAATATTATGTGAATATTTACATTTTGACAACATGCAAACTTTGTTGTTCAGTTCACTCTACAGTCATAAACAATTGAGATTCTACACCACTTAAGCTTGAAAACAAATACAGAGTATGCAGTATATGTATATAATATGATCTATGACACACAAAAAAATTGCTTGCCATTGATTGAGCAGAAGCTTTTCTTTCAGGAGTAAGATTTGTAGTATGTGTGTTCTGATATCCATCCCAGTTTACTATGTGGTGCTGTGTGGTACAACTTCTCTGTGCCCTCAGGTTGTTGTTTTTCAGTAATAGAAGAATTGTTCCTGGTGTGTGCTGTATTGATGTTTGTAAAATGTTTTGAGTCTCTCTGAGATGGCAGCTGCTATGCCAGGATAAAGTCCAGACGATAGAAGTACAATGAGTCTTCAGACTTGGATTTACCAGAAGAATCTAAGACTGAATCCTGTTTGATAAAGTCTCCATTAATCTTTTGCTAACAGAGATACATATGCCCTCCAGTGTCTTGATTCATTAACATGATTTCCATAATGACATACCTGGAATGAAAGAGTTCACCTTTCTACTCAGTAAATGAGTTGGAACAAATGTAGAGAACATTGACCTTACAGAGAGGCTTCTGGGTGATTAAACTGTTGAAACCATGTCAGTAAATGCATTAGCCACTATAGAAACTTCCCCGTGGTGCTAATGACGGAGAGAGGATAAAGATCTCTGTAAACCAATTGTCCATGTGTTTCCATCTGGCTAAGACAGAAAGAAAAAATTAAAAGGAGTTTATCTAATCACAAGTCCTTCCTTTCCCCCCCCCACTCTGCTATTGTGGAACAAAATTAAAAAGCAGTGCTGAGACTGTGAATCAAGAGGCTTTTCAGTCTCACACAAACATTCAGATACACTTAATTCATCTTCTGCATTGATTTTTCAGAGACCTATCAGTGGAAATTCCAAGGCGTTATGGTGAAGGTAACCATATAAAAGCTTGGCAGATAGATAGGACCAGTAGTTTTCAAGTCTTTGAAAAAACTTTACCTTTCAACACATCTGTACCAAATATCTTCCTGTAGATCTAGTAAAGGACAGAGGATTTTTAGAGGGAGTTAAAGAACATAGAAAGCAGAACAGCTTTTCACTGGCACTTTTAATACATTGTCCTTTCTAAGCTTAGCTTCCTGTTTGCAATCTACAGTTCTCTGCATAAATCAGTGCCCAGCAAGAAATTCTGCATGCCTGTGCACAGAATATTAAATTACAGACTAATACAAAAGGGAATCTGTCCCAGTGTACATGAAGACTGGGGTGTTTTCTATGCTGTGCTGCTCTTTCTCAGCATATAAGCCTACAAAAATCATACAAAGACATGGCAATAGCAAATTCACAGGTTCAGTCTTTTGAAAGCTCACAATGGATATAACAAAATGTTCATGAAAGAGTGCTAACAGAGGTTTTCCAAAATCGATTTTTCTTATTCTCTCTGACCACATCTCAGTCAGAACGATACCCTTGTGACCTACAAAATGTCTGAGAGAATAAAAATGCAGCAGCAGCTGAGCAAAGAGCAGAACTTTCCAAGTGAGGAAAAAAAGGCAAAAAAAGCAGGAGAAACAGGACAAAGCATCTGACTTAATAATATTTGACAATGTAACTTTGCTATGGGTGAAAAGTTTCAGTCTTCCTAATGTTAACATTTCTTTTCTGCCACATAACTTGCACCATGCCAAATAATTAATCTTCTAGAAAATATAGTCTTGTATGAGACATACTTTCATGATGTTATTCATGTGGTCCAAGACTATTGGCTACTCCACGAAAAGCAGAACTAATAAGTCTTTTTTTCTTATAATTTGTGTCTTTTGTCTCTAACCTTTTCCGGCTGAGTTCTCTTTCATGTCATCTCTGACATCCCTTACCAGCAAGAGACAGCAATGCTATACCTAGACTGGAACTATCAGTGTGCTCATCAGCCAGCAAGGGTGCACTTGCTGACTTGCTAGAAAGCTGCTGCCAAATGGAGTGTATACGGTCTGAAATCTGTTTGTCTTTCTCTCAGCAGGACAGCAATTTATGCCCTACCCTTCCCTCTAACTGCTGATTTTCACAATACTTGAAGGAACATAATTATCTTCGATCATTCTCTTTCATATATATCTGAATACAGACAGTAGGGCTCAAATATTATGAAGGGCAGAGGAAGTACAGATTGAAATGTGATAGATCACATTTGTTAAGTGTGTAGTATCCAATTTATCTCCCTTAAGAAAACCAGAAAAAAAAAAGCCAACAACACAAACCTGCACTGTAACTATTGTCAGAGAATAATAGTCTACAGAACAACACAGAAAATGCAAATGATAGATTTCTATTCTGATAAAAGTGTTTTTATCAGAAAAAAGAAAGAAAGAAATATTTGTATAGATCCTGTTACTAAAATTGTTCCTATTTGCAGATCTGCTTCTTGGCTGTCAGCAGAATGATTTTCTTTAATTTCTCAAGGCTGCATTACAGAGAGGATGATTAAGCTGTAGATCTTGGGTACAGGTGTTTCAGGAACACTCTTAAAGACCTTCTGATTCCTACTCCATCACTGCTTCAAAATCACACAATTGGCTCCTTTAGGATTAGCCATTTTATTGGAACAGGAAAATACTGGCTTATTTTGTACCAGAACAGTTACTGATCCAATTTTACCACAGAACTCTAAAGCAGTTATTCCAGTACAAGTGGACCACATGTACTGAATACCTTGTGTGCCATGGGGCACTTGGAGGAAAATTGTGATTGTGACTGAGGTAAAGGACAACAAGTCCTTAAATGTGCTTTCCTACTGACCTCCTTCTACACAGAGTTATCTCTGTAGGAGATGTTAGGATGGTATTAATTTAAACTTAATAATTTTAGCATTCTGCACAGGTGAAGTGAAAGGAAATTCACCTCTGTTTTTTGATTAATCCTGTTTTAATAGACTTCACATTGCTGGGTAAATCCTGAAGTCTTTGCTTATGCTGAAAGACAATTAACTGTTGTTTGTTTAATCATATCTGCTGTCATTCACTAGTCATATGATTATCAAAACAAGACTTTGCAGAAGAAACCCCATGGTGGTTAATAAAACTGGTAAATAAAGCTCATGTGGCCTGAAGGAAAGTGAAATAAAAAAATAAAAGATCAACATCTTCTGCATTTGGCCCTATAATCACAGTGTCCCATCAAGCGAGAAATTAATCATTATGGCCAAACCAGTTCATTTAATGTTTCTTTTGTTTACCATTGACAAACACTAATATTTAGGAGTGTACATCTTAGTATGACCATTCCTAGCTATAGGCTAAGAATTATCTTTTACATAAAAATTCCACATGATTTCTGGTTCAGAGGGTAACACAGATGAAGCCCATAAAAGTGCTGCTTCAAGCATAAGTGTCTGCTTTAGCAGTAAGCATCAGTGCAAATGAAAACTGCAAGTAGACAGCTGGGAATAACAGCACAAAAAATCACATGCTGTGTATCACAGTCCTGGTTGGGACCCCCTGGTTGGGTCATGTTAGTTATGCTGTGCAACAGTCAAGAAATCATATATAGAAACAAAAAAAGGCATTTTTATTGACACCTAAACACTTGCTGTTACACAATTATGCACAACTGAGGTGAAGCAATTAATTGTGTTCTCTCCCAGTGCCTGTAGACCTACAGCAATATAGTCAAGATAGAATCAATACAGCTTATGCTTTGTATGTAAATGGTTGTTGATAATATACTGTTTACTTTAGCAGCACTTTTGGAAGGAAAAACAACTGGACCCACTGTGCCTCAGAACACTATCTGCCTTAATCAGGTACAGAGCTTTAGGAGGGAAGGAAGATCTGCTGAGAGTATGATAGCATGAGAGCTGTAGAGTTCTAAAGTTCTGGGAAGCCTCTCTGCAGTTTTAGACAGTACCCTCTGTCTGTCTATATTACATGAGGAATAATTCCTTCAAAATACTTAATATTGGAAAGATTTTAAAATATGTCTATCGCTGCTCCAGGGCTGCCAGCTGTATGTTGAGCCTTTTTAAGATCCACCCAATGAGACTATGTAATTAAATGACAGCAAACTTGCCTAAGGGCAATCAAATCCAGCCGTCATCTTTTCAGTATTTTCAAGTGCGTTGTGTGATTGAAATGAACTATCTTTTCTTGTTTAGAGAGAGACTTTTGTGTTTATGAATTGCATGAAATGTAGTCAATCTGATAGTCATTACTAGTAAATATGCATGTGTACAGATGAAGTATCTATGGAATCATAGAATCATAGAATCGATTGGGTTGGAAAAGACCTCAGAGATCGTCAAGTCCAACCCTCGGTCCAACTCCAGTCCGTTTACTAGATCATGGCACTAAGTGCCATGTCCAATCTCAGTTTAAAAACCTCCAGGGACAGTGAATCCACTACTTCCCTGGGCAGGCCATTCCAATGCCTGACCACTCTCTCTGTAAAGAATTTCTTTCTAATATCCAGCCTAAATTTCCCCTGGCAGAGCTTAAGCCCGTGCCCCCTTGTCCTATTGCTAACTGCCTGGGAGAAGAGACCAATCCCCACCTGGCTATAACTTCCCTTCAGGTAGTTATAGAGAGTGATGAGGTCACCTCTAAGCCTCCTCTTCTCCAGACTAAACAAGCCCAGCTCCCTCAGCCTCTCCCCATAGGTCTTGTGTTCCAGTCCCTTCACCAGTCTTGTTGCTCTTCTCTGGACCCGCTCCAGCACTTCAATATCTTTCCTGAACTGAGGGGCCCAGAACTGAACACAATACTCCAGGTGTGGCCTCACCAATGCAGAGTACAGGGGAAGGATCACTTCCCTTGTCCTGCTGACCACGCTATTTTTGATACAGGACAGGATACCATTGGCCTTCTTGGCCACCTGGGCACACTGCTGGCTCATGTTGAGCTTCCTGTCAATTAGTATCCCCAGGTCCCTTTCTGCCTGGCTGCTCTCCAGCCACTCTGTGCCCAGCCTGTAGCGCTGCAGGGGGTTGTTGTGGCCAAAGTGCAGGACCCGGCACTTGGCCTTGTTGAACTTCATCCCATTGGAATCAGCCCATCTCTCCAGTCTATCCAGATCCCTCTGCAGAGTCCTCCTGTCTTCCAGCAGGTCGACACTCCTTCCCAGCTTGGTGTCATCAGCAAATTCGCTGATGATGGTCTCAATCCTCTCATCTAAATCATCAATAAAAATGTTAAACAGGACTGGGCCCAACACTGACCCCTGGGGGACACCGCTAGTGACCGGCCGCCAGCTGGATGCAGCCCCGTTCACCAGCAGCTCAAACAATAAAGGCTCCCTCTGAAAAGGTAGGACTTCCCAGTACAAAGGCAGCTTCAGAGCGTTTCTTAGATGGGCACACTGGGGTGATGTTGATTGGTAAGAGTGAATGTGTCCGTCTCCAAGAGAAAAGCAGAGAAGTGGACAGGAAAGCATTTGAGAACATAGTGAGTGCGAACATTGAAAATGTTACCTTGTAAACAAACAGAAGGACACCGAACATTCGACTATTATCGTCTTCACCTCCTACCTGAAAGGGCCCTTGGGCTAATCACTTAGGTCAAAAAAAGTCTTTTCTATGCTGCTTCAAGTGTATTTGATTTCAGAAGGGCTTTCATCATTGATCTCTTTACAAGTGATATGCACTTTTTCTTCCTGTGAAACACACATATGTGTGCATTAGAATATGCATTTCTCAAAAGGGAAGAAGTTGCAGTGTTTATGTTCTACGTCCAAGAGATCTGTCTTAAAAGGAATTAAGTCCTGAGGAGTTACACAACCAAGACACAAGAAATATAAGAATTGTAGTTGTCTGAACAGCTTTAGTTGCACTTAGTAATAGCATCACCACCTCATCTACTCTACAGCTAAGAATACACAAGGGAAAAATGCATTTTAATGAAAAGCATTGAATAATTTAATCTACAAGGTATCTATAACTTGTAAAATTTGGAAGTTATTTTATAGAAGTGTTGTTCTGAAGAGATTGCCTTTAAGAACTTGTTTCTTTTGGCTTCCTTGATCCTTATCTGAATCTTGTTTTGCTTTACATTCTAACATCTTTGTATCGAACAGATGTTTGTGATATTTCTATTTAATAATTTTTAGTAATTTAGATAGAATTCTTCACATTGTAAAACTCTTCCCTTGCAAAATTTGACTGAAATTAAACAGCATAGGGATTTTTTAGAAAACTCAGACTTATATGGAAGCAATGTCTGAAACCTATAAGCTGTTCAGCAAGTTGCTGAACATCTGGTCCTGATCAATGTCTGATCACCTATAATATGGTTAATATTTTAAGAGTTGTCTTTTTTAACCTTACTTAAATAGTACAACTTTAATTACAGAGCGTGCAAGCTTGGCAAAATAGGGCTGAATATGCCACCAGGCTGTTGTTATTGATCTTGTTGCAATCAGCTTCTGAAGTAAACAGATACCATTTAAATGGACAAGACTGTTCCTCTTGAAGCAAGGAACAGAGAATGGGGAATGGTTTGTTCTGCTTCATGTGCTTTCTCTGTGCTTCTGTCCAGCCTTTTAAGAATCTCTTGTCCTGTCCCCAAGTGACTATAGATTTCCACGGTCTTGAAAATCTTCCAGAATGTGGAATGAGGTTTCCTGGGCAATGCACCAAATGAAAGCACCATTGGTGGAGTTAGTAAAATGATCTTTTTATTTGACTGCTGCCTGGAGATGAAGCCACTAGAATTAAACATTATTTTCCTAATATATTGACAATATTTCAAGAACTCTGAGACTACATGGCTAATGAGAGTATTTGGGGATGTGGCAGTGATGATGAAAGTGGAAACTGGCTTTTGGATATTCGCACTGGAATATAGATCAATGTACTAGAGTCAAAGGTACTCCATTCCTTGTGGAGAATTTTTTTCTGTGACTTTTTTATATGCCACTATAATGGCCATATAAACAGATGTTACAATCTTCTGCTGAGGGGGAAAAAGCCCACACCTCAAAACCCCAGACACTCTTAATATTCTACAAGATCCTATTTTCTTATTCCTTATCCTTATTCCTATAAGATTCAAATCACTGTTTACTGAAGTAACTGGAATGTCCTTTATTGATTTTAATACATATTGTATAAGACTACTTAATAGTTTATTGTTGTGAACTTTTCCACCTTGGTCACTGGTCAGTGCTCATGATGCAGACTTGATGAGAATGAGGCAGTTGCAAGCATAGCAAGGTGCTCTTTTAAATGTACTTGCATAGATTTGCAAGCACAGCATCTCGTAAAACCTGCTGTAACCTATGTTTAGGGACTTTTAGGCAGTGAAGAATATAACTTAATTCCCTTTGAGACTTCTTTAGGAGGAATTGACAGCCCATCTTGCTTTGTGAAGATATTTGGCTTGACAGTATACTGATGTTATAGTCCTTCTTTCTCAGTCACTTCCAGTGAGACACATTTACCACTGAATGCTCAACATAATGACAGTCCTTAAGGTGCCAGAATGAGGTTCCCAAAAAGATATTTTCATTCTGCTGTAAAGTCAAATTTTTTCTTTTAAAACATTTCTGTGAACATAAGCCAATTAACCCTTTTATCTAAATGAAACATGTACATGGAATGAATTTGTAAAAGAGAAATACCAAAATCTTTCTTATTTAACTTGATGATATGATAACACAATATATCACTGTACCTTGGTAACATACAAGGCAATAATCTGAATAGGTTAGAAAAATGTGTGCAAAATTGCATCTATCATGCTGAAAATCTTTCTGTATAAAATACATGTTTCCTTAGAGTCATTGAAGCAAATCTTATTTAAATTGGCTTAAATTTCAGCACTCTGCCTTTTAGAATCAGGTTTAGTTAGCCTAAATGTACTCCATCTAAAAGACAGACTCATAAATGTGCAAAGGTCCTTTTTTTCTGCATAGTATCACTTTTTAAAACTAAGTTCAAAGGTAGATACCTAAAATTGCTGCTGAACTCTATATAGTCTTGTAGGTATTTTAAATATTCACTAGGAAATCTTTTTGGACAGCCATATGTCTGTCTCTGAGTTTATCAGAAGCAATGAGCAAAGAAAGAGTTCTGAGAGTCTTGCTTTGTGTCAATCATTCAAATTAGAATCATAGAATATCTCAGGTTGGAAGGGACGCATGAGGATCATTGATCCAACTCCCAGCTCCTTGCAGGGCTACCTAAAAAAACCATATGACTGACAGCATCATCCAGATTCTCAAACCTATTGAGCCAACATTTGCTCTTCCTGGCTGAACTGCATTACTCCATAGCTACAGAGTCGTTTTGAGCAGGGTTTAGCAGCTTGCAAAATACAGGCTGAAAGATCATTCCTTTGCCCTGCTCTCCCACTGCTACACAAAGCCTGATAGCTATGGAGTTCTCCTAGAAGGTGGGAATTTATTGTTAATATCCCAGAAGCGACTCTTACTGTCCATCTCCCAACTCATGGAATGTTGTAACTCATACGTGAGTCTTACATGTCTACTGGATCTAATAGTCTGTGCATGCAAACAACCACAACCTATAGCAACTTATGAAACTTGATTGTTTATACTTCATGAGAATTTTTTTTGCTTCTGTTTCTCTATTGCTATTGGAAAACTGTTCCAGAACTATCTCATCTGACAGGTAAGAACTTTTAATAATTCTTGTTCAGAGTTTATTCTTTGGCCACTCCTTTTTGTCTTTTTGTGACTTTGCCCGTTAATTTAAACAGCCCTTCTGTCTCTAGTGTTTAACTGTGCTGTGACAGCAGAGACATTGTTACTTCACAGTGCTCTGCACAAGTAAGGGGAACTCTGTGGAACTGATAACACTGTCTGGACCACAGTCCAGTGTACATCCTGACTTGTGGTAGAGTTTGAGTTTCTGAGGGTTATTCCTGAGTCGTTAAAATAATCAGGTGTGGAGACTCATTTTACAGACAGAGAAGAAGATCTCTACAACAAATTTAAGACAGAAATTATGTCATTATAGTTATAAAATGTTTTATTACTTGTTCATATATAATTGGTTTAATCTTTGTTAATGTTAATACTCCCTATATTGTTATAATACCTCCCAGTTACCATATTTGCCCTGTGTTACCATCCCTATTTCAAATTTGAAAAATGCCTCCCTTTTCTCCTCCTATCCTTTCCAAGTTTGTAAACCTGTGCCTCCCCTTATTACCTTGTTCGGCAAGCTCCGCTTTTCTTCCAGACCCTTCCATGGCAGACCCTATAAAAAGCGCTGTTGCCATGTTAATAAAGTTCACTCCTCACAGCCTCTGGTGCTGTGTGCATGGGTGTTTTCCTGTGCTGCTCTGTCATGGTATCCGGAGCTCAGCGAATGCTGTAACCTGCCAGCTAGCCGCGGCTTCTTCTCGCTGCTCTACCCAGAGCGGACCTGCCTTTTCACTCCCGCGGGTTGCGACAATCAGGAAGACTATCTATTCCTCTCTAAACATTAGACTGGAAAGGGTCCCTGGAAAGGGTGATATTCTGAAATTAACAGACAAGTGAGGAAATATAAATCAAAATGTATCAAGTAATATAAATTATTGCTTAAAAGAAAAGTGTGTATAAACCGCTGGATGACAGATACTGTGATTTAGACTCTTTTCTTCCTATTATAAAAAGTTTTTAGAATATGATATAATAAATGAAATTTTGTATTTTCAGAAGGAATGAAAAGTATCTTTAGTCTGTTAGAAGTGCTTGGAACTCTTTAACATTAGCTGTGTGTAAGTCCTTTGCATTACTTGGCACTGGAACAGGTTGCCTGGAGAAGTTGTGGATGCCCCATCCCTGGAGGTGTTCATGGCCATGCTGTTTTGAGCTCTGAGTAACCTGGTCTAGTGAAGGGTGTCCCTGCCAATGGCAGAGGAGTTGGAACTAGAAGATCTTTAATGTCGATTCCAACCCAAACCATTTTATGATTCTGTGATTACAGCTGTATATAAATCCCTTGAATCTGTGTAAAATAATTTTGAAATAGTTGTAATTCCAACACCTAAAGTTGTGTCAGGCTAATATTCTCATAAGTTTCTCAGGTTACTGTTCTTTCTTCATATGCATCTCTAAATTTAATCATACATTAGGGCAGATTACATGTCCTATGGAACTTTTTAGACCCCAGAATACAAGTTCTGCTGTACTGTGTCAAACTGAATATACATCTAGACCAGGACTCTGATGGTGACCAATACTGGATACACAGGGGAAAAGTTTTAAAAATCTGAGGAAGACAAAGGCTTTCCCAGGTTTTCTCTCCCACCTTATGTCAAACAAATAGAGAGAATTTTTAAAGCCAGTATTGGGCTAAAAGCACTATGTTTACTAGCTACTGATGGCCCTGTTCCTGTGAATTTTTCCAGAAAGCTGGAACTCACTTTCAGCTTTCACAGGATTATATGTCACCATCCAACAATTGAATGACGTTGTAGTAATAATCATTGTAATAATGACATAATTATCTATAATTAATTGTTATGATGTATCACAGAATCACATAATATAATGAGTTGGAAGGGACCCACAAGGATCAGTGAGGCCAACTCCAACATGCCCGAGCCATACCATGTGCCTGTGAGCATTGTCCAAACACTTCTTGAACTCTGTCAGACTTGGTGCTGTAACCACTTCCCTGGGGAGTCTGTTCCAGCAACCAACCTTTTCCTAATATACAACCAAAACCTTCCCTGACAGAACTTCAGGCCATTCCCTCTGGTCCTGTCACTGGTTACTACACAGGAGAGAGCAGTGTCTGCCCCTCTTCCCCTCACAAGGAACTGATTAGTGTATATACATTATTAATTGTTATTGCTAATTGTTATAATGAATATTTATAAACTGCTATTTTAATTTCCTATTCACTGTCTTTATATTATTCATGGTTCAATGATCAGAGTAATATATACTGTTGCAACTATTTATTCCTTACAAAACAGTTTTGCAAAACATCATAAATCATCCTTTCTTCATGGACTCTTTTCCAAGCTGAAAATCGTAGTTTGTTTATTCTCTTCTCATACAGAAGGGTTCCAAACCCCTGACCATCCATGGTAGCCTTTTCCTACTTATGCTTTCTGCTATGGTAGGGCCAATGCTGTATATATTGTTCAAGGAGTGGGGACACTTTGTATTTACATTCTGGCATTGTTCTTATTCTTTTTTCTTTCTCAATACAAATGCATGTTGGGTTTTTTTTTTTACCTTTTTTCCTCTGCCAAACCAAAGAAACTGTTTATCACTTAGCCCGAATCTTAAAACCTGTAATTTTTTTTTTTAAACGGGAATTTCTTGGCAAGAATTTCTATTACTTATGTCACTCAGAAAGAACTGCTTAATTCATTCCACAGCTACATCTCCATCACTGATAGATACCAGAAGGAAAGTATTCTATTTTATAATGAAGCTTCATATATTGGCAAAGTATTTGCTTTAATGTACTCCTTTTTCAAACTTTAAACTGTAACTCTTCCAGAAATTGTCATGTCGATACATGTTTAGAGGAACAGAAGTCCCAAATTTTAGTAAGAATGTGACATGTTCCTTCCTGAAGCACTTCAGTGAAGGTGTGAAACTATTTTCTGGTCTTTAAGGATGTATCCACAAACCTTTTCCATAACCAGTGCTCTGTTTCAGATAAGTTTGAAAAATCTGTATCTGTATTCTTATTAATTCTATTTTTGTTTTTGCTTTCCGCATGGAATAAACACAAACTTTACTAATCTATTTAAAAATCAATATCATACAGAGAGCAAATTGCTTCTATGGCTTACTTTACAGTGTTATGGCTCACACAGTATTGCAGTAAATGCAGAAACGTTAGCACTGTTTAAATCAAAAGTGAACGTTATAAGTTGTTTATAGACAGCAAGCTCAGCAAACAACAGTAGTATTATGGAAAATAAAAACACATTGATAAAGTATTTTGTCATCTAATCATTTGCTGCAGTTTGTTTAAAATTAGATTTAGAGGTGTTGGCTAATAGGTGAACAATACGTTCTTACTCTGCATTATTTTAAATAGTATGTATTCCGCTTTTCTTGTACAAAAGCTGTTATCTATCAAAATAGCTAGAAACAATGATCTCCCCCAATGTTCATTAAAAATAATAATACCCATCTATTCAAGACTGTTGCTTGTACTTATTGTGGTTTGAAAAATTCTTTTTTATTGTTTTGAGTCAGTGACCATAAAATGCTTTCCAGGCTTACCAAGAGTAATGGCTAGGAGAGTCTGGCTCTGCAGATGTGACATATTAATACCTAAATGTATTTATATTACATTCCTCCAACAAGTCATGTGGAATTCGATTAAATTGCAAGTAAAGGGTAGCCCATAGATTTAATGCTTCAGCAACATGCAGGATTTAGTGGACACAGGCCCTCAATGATTGTTGCTGCGAGAGGGGTGGGAGGTAATAAAGGAAGGTGACCTTTTTCTGTGTATTGGCTGCATCTCTCCTTATTCCATGCACTTACTCCACCTGATGTATGGATTCAGCAGCACCTCAAGGTCTGCTTATTTTGGCCTGCTGAGATCTGACCAGAAAAAAGATAAGACGATCTTCCTTACACAGTAGTATCCCTTGAGGATATATGCGCTAGGCCTTGATTATCAAGGAGAAAATTCCATGTTCTCCTTAACTGGGCTAACACCTTTCCTCTCTCTTTAATGTCGTTCAGCACGGTCAATGCACAGTGGGTTCTAATCCCCCTCTCCTCTGTCCGAAGTCCAGCTGGATCCACTCTGGCACTGGGCTGAAGACAACTGTATGTTGCAATGACAGTGAGGCATGCTGCAGAGCAGGGCAGTTGTTTAGCTGTGTGTTAACACAGAACATAGTTTCTTTTTGAGCACACCCCAGTTGAAGCAACACCGGTGCTGGTTCTGCTGGGCTTCAGAGCCCCATTCAAACATTTGGCTCAATTGGATCTGCGCTACCTTGTGAACTGCACACATTGCCATAAAATTAAGCCCTTCTGCAGAATTCACCAGAATCACTTCCAGTGATCAGACTTTTACAGACCCTGTTGTTTATTGTGTTAAACATGGCTTGGAAAATGAAGTTTGGAGCATTAATAAAAAAAGGTTAGGATTCACAAAGCATCATAATAGAGTTAAAGGTACAGCTATGACAGAAGCCTAGAGTTATCTTTAAAAAATAGTGATTATTTTTAATATTCTTTGATGCTCGTTTGTTTTAAAATATCTAAATGAATAATGGAAAATTTCCTTCAACTATATTATTATCATGCCTCACTGTACTTAAGCAGATGCATATCTTAGCATGGGACTAGTTCTGTTCACTCTTAAGGGACTAAGTTCATGCTTAGCTTTAAGTATTTAAACATTTTGTTATGCAAGGGGTGATATTTCAAGAAAAAAATCAGCTTCTCTGCATAAAATAAATGTTAAGATATCATATAATGTATAATTTACTCCAACCAATTAGTAAATAAAAAGATTCAGTAGGAAAAAAAGAGGTGTATCTGTAGACTATGGGTTTCTTGCTGCAAGAAACTTTTCAAAATATGTTCAGTTATCTGGAGGTGCCACTTTTGATTCCCAGGAAAGATTTTGTCCAGGGGATTGTTACGGACTGGACAAGCTTCTTGCTTTACAGCTTGAGTCAGGGATTTCTGCAATGGCATGGACAAGTAGTAGTTGAGTAGAACACCTCTCAGTATTTCTCAGGAAGTCCAGTTATTTTCATAGGAAATAGTTTCTTATTCTTCATATCGTTAACGTAGCATTAACATGCTGTAATATTTAAATTTCGTGTATTGATATCGTGGAAAAAATGATACGGTCAATGAATGAAAAAGAAATGGACACCTCAGGAGACAGAGAATGATGCCAAGATCAAAGAATAGGAAGAAGTAGATAGTAAGAGAGCACATGTGTAACAGCATATGTTTTGTAGCCTTCCAGTGACAGCACTCAGCTTGAAGTAGGGCATAGCTAAATTAGATCTTAAAGATCAGTTAGGTTTAGTGAGCTGCCATTTTGAATACTTCATTAACTAATTGGTATTGACATTTTGGCAAGTAATTAATGCTGAATTTCATATAGAATGCTTTAATTATTAGGATTTTATTCTTACAGATATGATGGCATAGTTATGAAATGTTATCTCTGCTATTAATTCCTCTGAATTGGACATCAGAAAAAAAGATGTGTTTTGTGCACTCCACTTTCTATTCCTCATTCTTATTTAGTTCAGTTAAGGACCAAAAAAGGAGTTGTCAGAGAAGTCATTGGACTGGGATGGTGGCTTGTCAAAGATAATCCTACTGCAGTGGTGTCAGTTATATTGTACTGAACTGCTTCTGGTTGAAAAATAAGAAAAGTGAGAACCAATTTCTAGAGATGCTGAATAGTTTGAAAGTGAGATGAACTGATAATTAAAGTCTTTCCTATTTAGAATTGTAACCCTAGCTCTTCAGAGCAATACTCCTGTGGCAAAAATACTTTTCACCTCATGAGCAGGAATATGAGAAAAGTGTAGGTATTAAATTGTGAGAACTTAAAAGAGCAAAATAGTTATAGAAATAGTTGTGTTTTCGAGGTCCTAATCCAGCAAAATTTGTATGCAAACAATAAACATTAAGCAATTCTTTTATCTTCATCCAGTGTAGCCCCTCAGACTTCCTACAAGGCCATGATGTCAGTGAAATTTAGGTGTGCATTCAGAATAAATATTTATGAAGTTTTGAGTATTCAGTAATGTCAATCCCAGATTATAAAACAGACTCTGGCCGTAAATACAATTTCTGCCGCTCAATTTCCCCTCCCTCTCGACAATGAGAGAAAAACAGAAGTGCATTTTTGCTTCATTCACATTTACCCTTAGAGCCTTGAACATCCCCTTTGTTCACAGACCCTCTGAAGCTCTATTCCCACAGATGTTAGACTGGAAACACTGGAGTAGCTTGTAGTATCAAAGAGGTGTAGTCCTTCCTAAAGGGATATGGGAAGAAGGGGCAAAACACAGACAAAACTTGGTGACCTGATGGCTGACTCCTTACATCTATTTTTAGGTTGAGGCTGAGGATGCTCCATACTCTGAGCAGATTCTGGAAAACCAATTATTTTGTATCAATCTATTCAGTAATTATAAACCTTTAGCAAGAAATAAAGTTTGTGGGTCATGTTTTTCTTTCCTGCTGGGACATAAAAATAACTTATAACTGTGATAATCCTTTTCTTTGCAGCACTTGCTTTAGCATTTAATTGAACTGTAGACTTTTTAAACCTCGGGCACCTCCTTCCTTGCACCTCCTAAATTGCTGTTATTAGCCCAGGTACCTTTCCTTATTTCCTGCTAAACATTTGCTGAAACAGCCTTATCTTGCTCTTGTGTGATTATTTCAAAATCATCTAATGTGCCTTGAGTCAAAGACAATGAGAGATGTTCCTTCTGTGAAGCAAGTTGTTCAAGCTATTTGCATGACTGGCAGCCTCTCCATGAAATGAGGTCAGCAGTCCTTATTCCTGTATCTCCCCTATATTTCTTCATAAATTTGTCATGTTATCATAGCTGCCATTTAAATCAGAAAAAGAGACAGGGGAGATAAGGAAGAGAGATTATTCTATAAAGTTTGTGATATTCTAATTGCTCCCTCCCCATGATACTGCACCTACACTGGTCCTCCTTTTGTTGCTAGAGAAGACTTAATGCCTCTTCTGGTGGTTAACAGCCTTCACTGAGACCCTTTCTGGAGCAGCTCCACTAACATATGCCTGTTCTTTATTACTGGAAGATTTTAAGCCCTGATTGACTGAATATGACATGATTTGGGAGTAAAGACATGCACTCTTTTCTTTCTATGTCAGTATTTCAAATCTGGAATATCACAAATTTAATTTCCCTTCTGTAAGACCTCAAGGTAACAACTCTAACCTGATGTTGAGAGGATGAATTTGTGGTATGTAAAATGACTGCCATAATGATAGAGACTTTGTTAGGCTTAGACAGACTGACTGGCCCATTAAAATCTCCAAGATTAAAAGTACATGTCCTCTGTCATACTAAAAGTAAATAATTAAGTCCTCTGTATCATGATTTGATTTTTAGATTTGAAGAGGACTGCTAAAAAGAACCCCATTTTATGTAGGTCAGTAGTGATGATGACAATCTTCTGAAAGAATTCTGAAATATAATTGGAGTTTCTATCTTTTATCCTTTATTAACTGTTCCATAAGAGATGTCGAGAAAGTTATCTTTTCTTGTTTCAAAGTTCAGTTATTTTTTCCTTGATCATATTGTTTTTCTACTGCTTTTCTTTTTCTCCCCAGACTTGTAATAGGTGTTATGATATTTCAGTCCTTTAAGTTTATGTTTCATGCTGAGGGAAAATTCATCTGCGTAAAAAGTAAACTACACATACTATACTATTCAAAACAGCAGATTTCAGTCATCTGTAATTATGTTTTGTAAGGTGTATTTTTATCTACAAACTGTTTAAAATTCAGAAAACTCAGAATAAAAAGTTGTTTGACTGTTCTGGTATCCTCGTTACTCTGTTGAGTTCAACCTGTCTCATGGTTTATGCGTATTCTGTTTTCTGTCTGGAAAAGGGAGAGTTCATTCTTGTCTTTTATGCTACACGCTATTTTAATGTAGATAATAAATCATGTAAGATCTTCAAGAATTTCTTTTCTGAAAGGCAAAAAAGTTTTTCTGAAAAAAATCCCACACCAAAATAAGAACAGAGAGATATAATGAAATTGTTTTTTATTACTTGTACATGTTTTAAACTCAATGTATTTCAAAATCTGCATAATGCTAAATAACAAGCAGTGGAACTACATGCCACATTAAGGATTTCAGGAGTTCATTAAAATGATTTAATCTTTTCTTGGGTAAAAGTCAAAAGAACTGGCAAAATATCAGAGCTGAGACTAACATCCAGACTATTGCTGTGCCAGTTGCTGCACTTGCTACAACAGACCTAAATGAGTTATTCTTAAGCCTCCAACATGAAAGTATATTTAGCATTTTAAAAATACTTTGCCTTGGTTGTGAGGGAGTTTTGCAAGAAGTGCTATGGAAATCTAAGGAACATAAAAATCTTTTAAATCATCAATGCTTGAACATAAGCAATGCAGGCAGGCTTTAAATTGTCTCACAGACAAATGATACTTCCTGCTGAGCTGACCCACTCCATGACACCATTTAAGTGGATTTTTTTCCCCTCTTTATGATCTCTTATTTGTTCTATTACACTTCAAAGCTCTGTTCTATAATTTCAGACAGCTCCATAAACTTTCATCTTCAGGACCTCGTATACTTTACTTAATTAAGTGATGTACAGGTTTTAAGATCTGGAGGTTGGACATAAAGGATTATGTTAAATGATATAGAGTTGATCTGATCCGAGGTGCCATATGATGTGGTTATTCTTATTTTGATCTCAGTTAAACAAGGATCTGCTTCTAACTACCAAATGGAGATGACTTCTTCCTAATTCTATTCACATACAGGGAATTATTTCTTGTTATCAGCAGCAATTTTACAGTAATCTATTTGAAATATATGTAGTCTGAATATATAAAAATGTACTTTGAATAAAGAATACATGCTATATTCATATATATGAATATATACTCTGAATATGTAAAAGAATATTACCACCATGGAGGAAGAAAAAAAAATATTTTTCCACTTTCAAACAAAAACAGAAGCATGCTTTTTTGAAGAAAACCATCATAAACCCCCAGTGTATGGGGAAAGAGTCATCTGCTTTAAATATACTTCTAATCCATTTCAGATACCAAGATCATATAGATCCCCTTTTCAGGAGTTGCCTTCACAGAAGGTGTATCACCTTTTAAAGAGTAGCCCTCACAGAAAGTTATATATAGGTATAAGATAATGTGATGTAGTATATTTAGTGCTAAGTGACATACAAAGTCTGTATCATAAAACCCACCCCCTTGAAGAGATTTTTCATATTTTTTTCATATCTTTATTGCATATCCATTACTGACATTCTTTTTAAGAAAGTAAGGAGAGTAGCATTTCATCTTAGCAATAATTTTCAGACACAATCTGCCTGAATCTGCTGATATGACACACAGCAAATACTAACAGTGAAGAGAAGGAAAAGCTAAAATCTACCGCAGTCTGTATGCAGAAAGTTGTGTAGTCTCAATTTTTGTGTCACCACTGAAATGATTCCTCTGATATTTGGCCCTAAAATGTTAAACATGAGTGTGTATGTTAGACAAGCTTGTGAGCATACTTGAAAGATGGTTTTTCAAATCTCCCTTTGTCGTTCAGAAGATAATTTTAAAGCAAGAGTGCTTATGCTACCAGAAAATAGAAATTCTTTTCCAGTGTGATATTAAAAACTGTTGACACTAATTTATATGCTGAATTTGGTTGGAAAAAAAGGAAAATGATGAGTCCATAAAAATTACAATTAGGAAATGTTAAAATACAGCTATGCACTTAGTTGCAACATACAAATGAGGACTATTTATATTTCAGCATTAAGGAGATTTATTTTCACTTGTCAAAAATCATCAGAACAACGTATTCAGCTGGCTTTGATGTGAAACTGAATCTCTCTATTATCTTGTAGAAGCTGTGTATCAAGTGGCACACTGGACTAGCCTCCTCAGCTGGATTGCCTCTGAGTCTTCACTGCATAAAAATTGCTCTCCCTTTGTATAAAAAGCAGCACAAAGGCTTGACAGAAAACTTCCTTCCTTATATAAAACCTCACTTGTATAACCTGGGCAAAGAGATGCTTCCTTTCTGATTCTGATCATGCTTAGGTAGATATGGTAAAGCTAGTTAAATTCCCATGCTTATCAAGAACAGCAGAATTTTAGTATATTCAGACATGCTTGGTACATTGGGAACTTTAAAGATAAAAACAAGAAAAAAAAGGAAAATATAAGATTAGTCCTTCAGATTAGTAAGGAGGCTGGTGTTTGTTTAAGGACACAGATTGGTGCATGCTATAGTTTTAGCATTTTGAAATTTGTGTGTATGCATCTATTTCTGTCTTCATGTGACTCTGAATTCCTTATATAGGCCAGATTTTAATTTGGTTGCCAAATAGTTACTTGCCAATCCCTGTAAGATTCACCAGTTTCCTAAGAAAGTCTTTAGAATCTTGAGTTGTAGAAGTTGTAATTTGGAGGCACAATTTATTGTCTTTCTTCATTATTTTATCCTTTGATGGGCCAGTAATGACTCCCGGTGGCAGAGGGTTATTGGAATGGTTAGTTAATATGCACACAATGTTTGGCATGTATAAAATGATTTACCAGACTTTGTTTAGGCAGCAGATGGAATGATAAGGTACATTCATTTAAGCAAACCTAGTGGAGACTACTAAGTGTAACATCTTATATGCTGACATTTATGTAGGGGCAAAATATGTATGTGGAAGAAATACAACTGCCTTCTCTGATAGAAAGCTATTTATTCACTTCTTGTAATGGAAAATAATAGAAGAGAGGAGGATGTTTGCACTGAGGAAACAATTGTCAGCCAACTAGGGAAGGTGAGTGAAAGCTAAAAACAATCAGCTAGAAAATATACATTAGATGTTAAATTCAATCTAGCATCTGTGCCTGTTGAAAAGTGGTGCAGGCTCTAGGAGAAGTTGCTGGCTGGGTACTGGAACTCAAACTATCCCAACATTACCAGAGAACTACTTTCTGATGGGTAGATCAGCTTAGATCAAGACACTGAAAGGGGTTCAATTTGTAACCAGGTTGTTGGAAAGTCAAGTTCAACAAGATTTCCTCTGTGTGTGCGCGCACACATGTGTGTGTATAGAACAAGAAAGGAGAATTTTCTTTCAGTGTATAGTGAAAAAAAATGATTAATGATTTAGGATTCTTTTCACACTGCAGTAAAAATTAATTAAAGATGTGCTGCCTTTAGGCAATTCTATGCTTACAATGATAAATATGGAAATGTGCTGCATTTTGCAGAATAAAAAACCACTGTCTTTACAACACACAGAAATGAATTGTATCCCCATCCAGTTTTATGTAAACACTGTGAAATTTAATTGTTAAGGGTTCAGCTGAATGTCTCTCTATGATTAAAGAAAAGCAATACTGGTGGTAGCACCTTCAATAGCAATTACATTTTCTCACTTAAGAAAGAATTGGAAAGAAAAGATTTCTGTCATCTGTGGACATAAGAGGAAGTGAGGAGGAGAGGTAGGATCAAAAAATACTTTCAGTAGCTAAATATATTACAATTATGCTGAATGTGTGGAGAGATATTTTTGGTATTGTTTGTTAAACTTAATGTGTTAGATGTGAGCTCTGAATCTATTATCACAAATAGGCCCCCAATGTCTTACCTCTTCTATTCCTACAAAATGAAGCTACCAGAGTAATCTTCCTTTCTATTGACACAGAGACGTAATTCCTCTTTTCAAATCCCAGTGGCTCTTTCTCTATTATTGTATTAAATAAAACCGCTTGTTCTCAGTTTCAAACTTCAACATAACTTTGAACGTAACTGCAGCTTTCTTTTCCTCTAGTCTGTTCTCTCTTTCCCTTCCTGTAGTGTCCCTTTTGAAGGTGTTGGGAGCATTCCCGGTCTTCCCTGCTGTCTCCCTGCCTCCTGCACAAGGCTATCCTATAGCCTGTCTAGGATAGCCACATGCAGCTCTTATCTCCTCTGCCTCTGACTAGCCTCTCAGATCAACCTCTGCCACGCTGCCAGAAGTGACTTGTGTAAAAAGTACCTTTCATCTGCTTTCTGCTTGTTCACCTGTCCTTCAGGCTCATAAAGCCTGCTGCAGCTTATAATGATGATAAAGTAAACCAAGGTAAAAAAAAGCATATAGAAAATCCTCTTCATTAGGAACCCGTGTATGCTCCAGCTATTTATATTGAAAAATGCCTTAACACTGCTACTGATTTACTGTTGAGTGAGTGTGTGTAGGTCTCTGTATGGCACATCCACTAGAGAGTTTAATTGGCTAAATGAAAATAGAAATATTCTCAGGAACATTTCCTGTTCCCTTAGGAATCTGAAGATAAAGGGAAGGAGAAGGAAAGGAATGTAACTGAGAGCTAAGCGTGTAACTCCTTGCCAGAGAGAAAACAGAATTGTTTGAGGAGCCTGAAGTATCAGCAGTGCCTCTGTGCCCCCCGCAGCCATGTCTGTGTTTTCTCTTCTGAGAGAATTATCCTTATGTCCTTGCTGTGTTGACCAGTTTACGAAAAGAGACTTGCACAACAGTTCCAAGGCACTGTAACTACACTGACATCACTGGAATTACAAATTGAAGGGGCATCCCAATCTGTCCGTTTCAAAATTAAGAAAAGACATGGTTAAGGAGAGAAGGATATACTGGGTTTATAAAAATTAAGCAAAACATAGATATAATTTTTGGCATGAAAGAAAATTGTCTCATAATATGGGTAAACATTAGATAGAGCTAAAAATTATAGAAAACTGACATATGACTTTTTAGCACCTCTGAGGATGAATGTTTTGATGTAGGCGTAATGTGCTAATGAATTAGCCTTTCAAATTCAAATGGAGCAAAAATGCCTCATTTTAGTCCTAGAACATGCAAAGTATTTTCTAAAAAGAGTCATATGCTTTAGCAAACTATGACATGAGTGGAAATTTCCAGTTGGTCGATAGCAAGAAAATTTTTTGGTACAGGCTTCAGAACTGGCAGTAAGTAAAATTCATGTAGTCTTGCATAGTTTGGGATCACATTTTACCTATGTTTTGATCTGTGTTGTTGAGTCTTGGACAGAAAAGTGAAATAAGCTAGGGAGAAATGAGGACATGAGTTAAAGTTGCTTGTGAAGTAGGTTATAGGAGGCCTATGACCAAACCTACTTTGAAGATGTGTGCCCTTGGGATACGTTCACGTCTGTCCTCTTTTTGTGGAGCGGAGCCAAGCCTGTCCTTGAAAATCCTCTTACAAATCTTAGAAGCCAAGTAAAGTCTAATGGGTGAGGATATTATATCAGCTTAATTCTGCAAACAGAAATCTTTAAATCAAAATAGGAAAGATTTTCTGATCACAAGTGAAAAAAACCCACTGGAAATGTACATAGGCTGCCACAAAGCCCTTTTCAGTAGGGAATATTTGGGGAACTTGATCCAGCACCTGCCATCCCCTATTAGTGCCTGTAGCCACATGGGCCTGTGAGCTACATCTTAATAAGAGGTTTTTCTATTCCTGCTCTGCAGTTTGCAGCCCATTCAGTTCTGTCTCTAGCTTTGCAAGCCCCTGATGTCAACCAGATCACTGGGATAATATAGGTTAAAAAAGAAACTACCCTTAAAAAGGGAGAAATGAGAGGTATTATTGGATATAACTGTTTACACTGGCAAGGGAACTGTAAATTGTCTTAAATGGCCAGCAGCAGTTCAGCCTCTCCAAGGCAGGGGAGTGAGGGAGTATTTGCACTTACAGGCAGTAATTACAGCTGCTGCTCATTCTCTACCCTGGAGAAATTAAGCTGGTCCTGATTTGAGCTGTAGTTTCATGGTACAAAGTGTTATGTCTCAGTGCCTGTTGGCTTTTATTTTTCTTCCTTCACTCCTGCAGCACCTCCCCTTCTTTGTGCTGTGTCAGCGCAAGTCTTTGTTCATGTTAGGTGAATTGGGAATTAGGGAACTAATCTGACTTTAAAAAAACACAACAAACCTGATTACTTCTATGCCCAAAACCCCTGTGATGTGAGAAATGAGGACTGAGTGTACAGAATTAAATTACTGTAGCATCCCTTTTGGTGTAGGTAAACTTGGGCTTCTTGTGTGTGCCTAATAGACAACCTTATTCTGTGCTCCCAGAGATAATGGAGTCACCAAGTAAGTGGTGTAAAAAAGCATGACTATCCATCAATTCCATCCTTTCTGCTAGGCACGCTGTCACAAAACATTAATAAAATCTTATTGTTACTCAGCTTCAAACCTTCAACATCAGCAGCGCTATGCCATAACTAAGTACAAAACTTATTAGGAAAAAAGCATTACCTTTTGGATTTTCCCCTAAAGAAGAAATATTTCACTGTTGCATTCATCGCTAAACAGAAACACTATTATTTCAGTAAACAGTTTATAAACATTAAAAGAAACTGAGTGAAGTTTATGGGATTTAAACCTACTTTTCATTATGTGTTAACAGGATTTAGCTCTTGCATGCTACTTCAAACATCCCTCTTGAATACACTTTTCTGCAGTTTTGTGTCTTGAAAGAAGATGGAAAGAAATCTTTCTTACCTGAGCTGGATTTTCTCAGAAAATCAGCCAGAAGACCTAATGTCAATTACAGGATTAAGCAGCTGTACAAGTATCACAGGATATGCTAAAATGCACTTTCACTGAATACTTTCTAGTTAGACTATTATTTCTACCATGAATATTTCAGGTTTTTTTAAAATTGACTTTAATTAAGAGGCGTGCTAAGAGGAAAGTGGTAATAACTTAACTGACTGGCCTCATCATGCATTGCATTCAGCAACAAATTATTTCTTTTCTTGATACAACTATGATGTTTGCTGATGTCATTTAGAGTCAATATATAGACAAATGTTTATGGGCTGAAAGGTTAATATATCATATACTGTGCCTTTGCAGTGACAAGCAAAATTTGCAACTCTGTTCTTTATATTCATAACAAAATATTTATCTTTTCCACAAACAGAAAAAACCACAAATATTTATTGATTTTATTGGCAGATTAACAACTCATTTTTAAAATGCATGATCCTTATATACCAACTTTTATTTTTCACTTTATTGCACCACTTTAATATTTTACTCTTGATGGAGATGGGGTAAGAGAAGTCAGTTATAATTTGATTGAATAAATGTCATGCAAGAAGTTTCATAGAATAACAATCTTGCAAAAAAATGCAATGGCGGGGGTTTAGCGTGTTGTGTCCTCTGAGAACTGCTTGGTAGTTACTTTAGGATACACAGGAGCATCTCTGTAGTAGGAAAGATGACAAATTCACTGACCTCAGTATAAATGCTCTAAAGTTGAAGGATTGAAAATCATGATAAAAAGGAATGTTTGGTGGCAGAGAACACCAAAGGAAGTTTCACTTATCTGAGAAGATGAAATTCAGTGGCTGATAAGATCTGAACATTATAGAGTCTGTAAAATCACTGGGGTTATGGGTGAATGAAGTATATATTTTAGTAGCTGCCAAAGCTGTGGTATAGCTAGATCAGTGTATAAACTAAATTGAAACAAAGCCACAGCAACGACTTGTCAAGATTTCACCATCAAGCAAAAATGTGGCGGAAAATGAGGCAAAAGTGAAGCAGATTAGAAGCTTTTGACAGGTTCTGAGTCAGCTGGTGGCAGTCACCAGCGTGGAGGTTTGCACAGCGTCTAGCCAGCCGCTCATATCAGCCATTGCTTTGTAGAGATTATTCTTACTTTTTTTCTCATATTATAACTTCACAGCACAGGCTGCACTTTCAGCCAATGAGCAAAGAATATATCAATAGAAAATTAATAGAGGACTGCTGCATGGTTCAGCAAGATGATTACAAACTGGATTTTTTTGTCTGTAATTTTTCAAGTGCTGAAAAAAATTATCTTGGTTAGAACGATTACAGTCAAGAGAAACCAATTAAACAGATTTGTGTCCCGTGGAATGTCTCAAGTGTATTAATCTCTATGTAAATTCTGTTTTCAAGCAGTCAGAAAAAGCCCCTTTAGAGCCATTACTTCCTGAAAAATGGTAAATAAAAAGTGGAGGCTGTTGGTAGGTTCATGTGTTTGAGATATTTTTCAGCATTCAAACATAATCAAACACTTTAAGAAAAAGAAGATAGTCTCTATGAAAATGTAAAATTAAGTGACTTTTGACCCTGCTGATGAGCCACCTGTGCCATGTGTTTTCTGTGGCTGTAGTGTTCTTAAAACAAAACAAGGACATTGTGCATTCAAAACCTGCAGTATCAAAGTTGTGAAGTCAAGCACTCAGAAGATAAGAAATTCCATTTTAGGATCTCATCTGGATTTTATTTTGCCCCTACCCAGCTGTTTATGTTATTAGCTATTTTTTTAATCACATGTACAAATTCTATTTTTGTTACATTATTTTAGCATATTTAAACAGCTCTGTGTTTTGTTTTTTTTTTTTTTTTTTCCTTTGACTACGTCGACAAACAGTTAAAAAGTCCTTATTTCTGTAAAAATATTCCTGATGCACTGGCAGGCTATTTGTAAAGCAGTAGCATGTTCCAGAATCACATTCTCAACTGTATCAGCTCTTCCTGTTCCTAAGCAAGCTTCCATTTCAGGTCTGTCTTCACTGACAGCATCCCCTCTAGGCTACCTGAGCCTCCTTCATCTCTGTCCTACATATGCTTGTTTTATCCATGTTTTATTATCTATATGCAAAGTGAAGCCTTTCTATAATGCAGGATCTTTTCAGGCTGCTGGGTACTCTATGCAGTGTGAGAAAGGGCTGGGGTTTCAGGGTTTTATGCATGGTAGAAATGGTGCTGACTGCCTTATACCCTGTGAAGCTGAGAGGTGTTCCAATGAAATGAGCAGGGTTAGTGTGAAAGAAGGATGTAGGCGTCACCCTTCCTGCAAGTGGGGCAGGATTGCAGGGCAGGGCAGGCCAGTCTGGATGACAACAAGGACAGAGATAAAGACTTCAGTTTTTCTGGGTCACCAAACTATGAGGGAGGTGGGGAGTGTGACAACATGCTTCACTTTTACACTGACACACTACCAGCACATAACACTGTTTTTTAGCATTCTTCTTATGCTGTAATCTGTTGCCAAAATATAGCTCTCCTCCACTGGATATTTTCTCTTAAAGTAACATATATGGTTCCTGATCTTTTATGTTGCTGTAAAACATACAGCATACTTTTATAAAGTATATATTAAAGAGAGACAATCAAGCACTGAACAAAGACATAGATACAGGCAATTATGAAGTTTAAACTGATCTGTCAAGGTGAATAGACTATACCTACAGGATCTTTCTTGCTCAGTATTTCTAACCATTAACCTGAGAAATGTGGGCCCTTAACCCTGACTGACACAAAGGGAGCATAGGATAACTTTAATGTTGACCCTCATTATTGGTGTAAATGCAACCTATATGCTCAAAAAGGTGGATAATATTCTCTGTGGTTCCTATACTGTATTACATTGAACCTAGAACTCAAAATCTGAATTCAGTCAAATTTCAATAAAGAGAATGGGCAAAAATGTGTCATGTCAGTACAGAACTATTGGTTTGAGCTCAGTAACCTGCAAGGCTTTGTGAAGTTTCTCGGAGAAAAGAACAACTGAAAATGCTTCAGGACAACAGAAAATCACTTAGAAAAACAGTTAAAATGAAACACCCATTTTCCCACAAGTGGACTAAGCCTGGTTAACCTGTTGTCTTTGTTTGAATAATTTTAGAGAAATAATTATACCACAGTATTATCCAGGCAATTAGTAGTTAAACTGCTGAAGACAAAGAATGGTACAGGAATTAAAAGGAAATGAGGAATCAGCTAAAGCAGAGAATGATAATGGATTTTGTTAAAGGGGAAATATTAATGAAACTCCTCCAAGATCAGTCTTGCAATTGATGTAATGTAAAATTTCCAATAATAATCTCCGCACAAATTTGAACTTGAACACAGGGAAAATTCTCTAATGAATCTTCTTTGGGTCATGGGTGAGGGGATAGTCATATATGCCTAAATCAGTAGGTTTGTGAAAGGAGTGGAGGAAAGTCACCTCCAGAGGCTGGCTCAAAGCACCTAGGTTAGCTTCTTGCTCTGAATTGCTTTTTTTTACTACAGAAAGGGAGTCAAGATGCAGCAGGAGGCCTATCTTCTCGCTGTAGGGAGTAATGACATTGTTTATTATACACGGTTGAAAACCCTACATTCAGGCCTGTTCTAGTTCTTGTTCACAATGTTAAAACAGGGTTTGAACATTGACTGCGAAACCTGCAAGCCTCCTCTGGAGACTCTACTTGAGTCCATAGATAATTTAAATGTACATGAAAGGACTTGCCTAAAGCCAATGTATTTCAACTACTCTACCTCTAGGTCTTTAAATGATGCTTTTGCAGTAAGTTTCCTTTTGTTCACACAAAATACATTTGTAGGACAGTATCTAATGTTCAGTCTCACCAGTACTCACCTGCTGCTTCATAGGGTGCCATGTAGCTGCTTAAGCACAAATCCTTTCCCTCAGAAATTAATGAAATTAAATTAGAGAAAGAGATATTGCTCTCAGCTTCTCACTTACCTTTAAGTTTGATGCTCCTTTTTCAAAACTTGCCTTATTTAAAACAAGCACAACCCAACAGTTCTTCCCCTCAAATTTTAAAAATCTAGCTGAAAATCAATAATAATTGCAGCAATATAGAAGACATTGAGGAATAATAAAAACTAGCTGCAATTCTTTTGTCTCTTTTTGTATTTGTTTATGACTGCTTCTCTGGCTCCTGGCTGCTTGTTGCTATGCCTTGTGTCACAGCCCATACCTCCAGGGCTGAGTGTGAGGGGCAGGGGTCAGTGTGGGGAGAATGGCTTGGTTTTGTTTGCTTTTTGCCTGGGTCATTTCTGTGCCTTGGTTTACATTTTGGGGCCATATGTCACAGTATGGTGGGGAAGGTAACAATTTGCAACTCAGTTTAAAAAAGGAGGTAGAATGCCCCAAATTTTCTATACTTTCCGAAGTTAACACACGAAGTAACAGTTACACTAATCTTTCCTTATTCCCGCTTCCCTCTGTCCAAATCTGACAACACAATCAGACGGTCTGCATCGATATATACCATTGATCTTATTGACCAACTCTTGTAAAATAACCCAATTTCTTTCTCTTAAGGGAGTCAAATTCAGCTACTAGTGCAGGTTTGAAGACAAAATGCTTGTTTGGCTATTCTATAAAGCAAGCACCATCGTATATAGAGGCTGATCATGTGTGTTCTAAAAGGAAGTGGAAAAAGATACCAGAATCAATAGAAATACCTTTCATACAGCATGAGACTAAATTGGTTTCTTTAGACTATAGAGCAGGGGCTGGGAGCTAGTGAATGTTTCTTGTGAATAGTCCATTTTTTGCCATGAGGATGAACGATAGGAGATGTTTAGCTTAAAAAAAAAAATAAAAAAAAGTGTTGTAGGGCTGAAGGGATATGTACAGTAAGGCAATGAAGTGTGGAAAAGAATTCCAGCAAAAATTGCGGAGGTAAGAAATGCAACAAATTCTAATCTGAAGATTGATTGGTTTATGAAAAGTGTGATTTTGTGCCTGTTATGATATACATGGTTTTGTTGTGTATGTTGGAAAATGTTCTAACTCACTGACTCCAGTGTAGGCATATTCTGGTTTCCTAAATTATCATTATTTGTTCTGAACAAAAGCATTACTATGTTAGCTGATGTAAACCAGTTAAAGAAAGAACTTGCACTTTCATTTGACTACTTAATTTTGAACTTTAACCCCGATCCTGCAAGAATTTGTATGAACTTAAACAAATGCAAGCATCTATAATTATTGCAGTAAGAACAAACTCAGCATATTGTGAAGTACATATGGGTTACAAGGAAATGTGCTATCACCCCCTATATTCAAATAAGATCTCAGAAGACTGTGTGCTGTTAGCTGATAGAATACTGTTCAGCTATTCAGTTTACAGAATAACATTCCCAGCAGCTGTCACCATATTAGGGTCTTGAGCTAGTCTCAGTCTGAGCAGAGTGTAGCAATTTGGCAGGAATCGCAAATGAGCAGCAATCGTTGATTTGCTGTGTGCAATATGAATGGCAGAGTACTTTGAGGGTTAACCCTGAAATGTAGCAGATAATTTGAGAAAGATTTTTTAAAAAATATTTGAACAGGAGAGTTCTTCAAAACAATAGATTCTGAAATAGGAAATGCATAGATAAATTATGCATTCAAGTCAAAAGATCTCACATCATATAGGAATGTTCTGTCTCTTAGAAGAGTGTGCTGAAAGGGAGACATCAGAAAATGGAGCAGTCAGAAAATCCATATTTTCACATCCAGTTTAGTTTTGCTATAGTCCTGCCCTAATTATTTAAAACCAGACTAGAACGGGAGTGTCTGCCAGTCTCTCTATTTATGCCAACTTTAAGATTTCTGTGGAGATGGTGAACAAAGTTGCCACGGTGTTCTGTGAATTAGATTCTAGTTTTAGGATAGGTACATGATCACCAAATTTATTTTGAAGTAAGATATTTTAAAGTCAGCCAAATAAAACCACTTAAGAAATCTGGAAAAGAGTGATCCTTAAGGTAAAAAGGTCCAAAATCCATCATCATGCTGCTGCCAGTAAGCTACTGTTAGCACATGCTTCAGCATATGCCTTTCTCAATTTGCAGATGTCACTGATGCTTCAGAGGTTTTGGGGAGTAGAATGCATAAATAGCAGTTATCACTATGGTCATTAGCTTCTGGGTCTGGAAAGTCTTTTGCATTATGATCGAGAATTTTCTTCCAGATGACAGCCAGAGGCAGTAAAAGATGGATAGAATCTTTAGCAAGATAGCTCTCATACATAATTGTATGAAAAATTACGATGACAAGGTTGGGCTTAGGATCTGTAATGCAATGTACTGAAATAAAATCCATTTCCATACAGTTCGTGCAGGACTACTGCTGTTTGTAGTAACCATCTTTGCAAACCACAAAATACTATCTCTGCATGGAGAGACAAAATCTTTTTCTGCATGAGTGTTTATTTTTAAATTTTTTTCCGCATAACCTAATCTAGTTTTCAGATATAAACAAAGTTTGCAGTGGGGATTCATATGAAGTTAATACAGCTTCAATGGACTGTCCAATAAGAACTACGTCAGGTCCTTGGCTTATTTGTGGACAAGTGCTGAAACCGTAACATACATAAAGATCTTTTAAATATATTATTTTGCATCATTGTAATTTTGAGCCATAATTTTTATATATGAAATCATTGCAATTCTGCCACAAATAGTTAAATGGGAAAAAGAATAACTCTTTAAATGGCAAGTTCTTATAAATCCAGAACAGGGAAAATACAGCTAGAGTTACAACGTATTTTGATTGCCACTAGTCCCCAGCCTGGGTTGCTGACTTAGGAAACACGTAGCAGTCACCAACTAGGCTTGCTGATTAAAGATACATTTCTAGATGCAAGCTGAAGCAGCTGGGAGAGGGAATCATCATAGAATCATAAAGTAGTTTGTTGGAAGAGACCTTAAAAACCATCTACTTCCAACTGCGCTGCCATGGGCAGGGACATCTTCAACAAGGTCAGGTTTCTCAAAACCCCATCCACCTACAGGGAAGGGGAATCCACTGCTTCCCTGGGCAACCTGTTCTGCTGCCTCACCACTCCCACAGTGAAGAATTTCTTCCCAATGTCTAATCTAAATCTACCCTCTTTCAGTTTAAAGGCATCACCTCTTGTCTTATAACTATATGCCTTTGTCAAAAGTCCCTCTCAGGCTTTCTTGTAGGTTTCCTTTAGGGGCCTGAATCCTCACAATTAAAGCAAATTGCTAGTCTCTCTTACTGGGAAATGCTAAAGCAAAAATGTACCATATAAGCCTTAGTACTACTTTATTATCAAAGAATAGAGAATGCATTAGATGTACTTATCACCTACTACTGGTACGTAAAACTGCAGCTGAACAACCCTTGTCAGCAACTAATTGCTGCAGAGGAGTTTAGGTCCTTGCATTAAGACCTTAAGGGTATTTTTTGATGCTGCTATGTCTGTATTATCTCCTGTTTCCTCCTCCTCTCTCTTTGAGCCTCTGTTAAACTTGTATAGATCTCTGTTTCCTATTTCCTTTCCCTGTCAGGGGCTGGCGAGTCCACTACATAGTGCTAACCCTTATCTTTCAGATCTTGAAAATCTTGTCTGTCGCATCTCCTGCTTCTTCCTTTGTGACTGCATATACTTTAAAATTGTCTAACTTTAATCAATATGATGATTAGATTAGATTGCCTCCAAATTACATGTTCTCCATTGCAGCACCAGTTTTTCTTTGTTGTTTCTTCTACACCTAGGTTATCTTTGTACCCACACTAGCTCTGAAATTAACTTTTACATAAACGTTGCCTCAGCCTTCTGGAAATGTTTGAATCTCTTTTACAAATACAGATGTGACTGTGGCCTCATCCTTAGGACTTGCCCTGGAACAGAGGATATCTTTGTCTCTGATACAATGCAAGAGGAAGTACTTGCTTGGCAGATTTCCTGTGGGCTGAAAAATCAAAATGTGTGTATCCTTGAAATATTACACCTTAACTAGGAAGGTCAAATAAGTGTCTGTTGATATAAATTACTTTCCTGATATTTTCTAATAAGCAAAATAAAATATGAGGTGTATCATAAATAAAGAAATACTTTACTAAGTGCCTAAGATTTGTAATAATCACAGTTAGTAAAAAGATGGTGTGGTGTGAGGTGGCATGATGTGAAGGCTTCCAATACAAATTTGGAAAAAATATGGCTTGATAGTTACTCTGTGGACTAATTGTTACAGGGAACTGATAGACTGAAATCACAACTCATACTGACGCTTCCCAGAAACACTAATTCTAACATTATAAATGGTGTAAGACTCTTTTCTTTCCAGAATGTAGAACTGGATTATACCACTTTATTGCCTCCTGCTGTCTCTTTTCTTTTACCAAACAATGCAAGGACATAGTGTAGACCTTTTTAGTTCTAAAATAAGAAGGCAATCTATTATTCTATATTAAAATTTAGGGAAAAAAACAGGGAAAAAATTCCTTTATTATACCTGTAACATAATTAGAAACAATGCAGAAAGATTTAGATGGGAGGTCTGCTGACACGCGTATGGTAATAAATCAAAAATGCAAATGAAAAATCAATGTATGCATAAAAAGGAAAGATGTCACAGAATTCTGGCCAAGAAGAAAAAAGTTTGGGAGTTATTGTGTGAAAAGTCTGTCAATTCCTTTGTACAGTGCAGTTGTAGTGCTGAAGAAAAACATGTTTCTCAGATTGTAATGTTAGGAGGATAAAATCAATGATGGATATACTATTTTCTACCTAAAATTGTGGCTGTACCTCACCTTAAATATAGTGTGAAGTACTGATACAATGCAACTTTCCAGTGAATGCCACTGACTTTCAGAGCTCAAAATAGTAAAAAAGAAAAAAACCTCTCAGAGTGTAAGGATTTAAACAGGAGAAAAGTTTAAATTAGATTTTATTATAATTGCAAAATGAAAAGATTCACTGGAATTTACTGAAGTTTCATAGTTATGGCAGTAGTTAGTGAGTATAAAATTCGGTGTCATTGCTGAAATACAATTACACAAAAAGTACCACAATATATAATTTGCTAAACTAGTGGAAGCAAGCAAGAAGTAATAAAAATAGGTTCAGACACGTGATAGAAAGCATAATGTTATACTAAGGATAGCTGCTGAAAGAACCAAAAATAATGAGAATACAAGGGCACAGTCTCTGTAGTAAAGACAGCTTCAGATTGTGATTCTGCATTATCCTTTATTGGGAAGCAATGACCAGTTGAGAAGCTGGTCTGTAAAAAAAAATGATGTGAGATAAAGATTTATTTTTTTTTCTCAGAGCCTTTTTTCAGTGATCCAGTGGAGGTGGAAATTCGCAAACAGGGAGAGGCAATGAGCGCTAATGAATAGGGCAGGTGAGCAGTGCAGTAAAGCTGGGCTACAATTTTCAGAAAGAAGGAGATAGATTTCTGCACTGCTAAGGCAGGGAGAGCTAAAACAAAAGGAAAAGGAAAAGATGGCAATGGCTGTCATCATCAGTAAACATTTTATGCAGTATTTATTTGGCTATAAGAAGGAATTTTAAATTATTACTCTGAGAACATTGATTTTATATGTCTTTCATCATCGTAATAACCGCGTCTTAAAACCAATAAATTTGCCTATCATCTTAATGTGACTTTGATTTGGGAATTTTACCCACATGAGGGAGAAAAATATTGCTTACATTTGCAGAGGAAGTTTGACTCAGAGCAGGAAACTGTAAACAGCCGCATTTTCTCACCTCTGAGCAGGCTTTGCAGGTTGCTTATAGTTAATCTATCTCTAGAACAGATTTCTGTTCATATTTATTTGAGCTTTAAACTTCATGTTCCTGAAAGCAGGTCTCAATATGGAAGTGGTGGAAAGGCTCACAGAGACTGGGTTTATGCAAATAGTGTTTACAGTGTGTAACCAGGAAACCTAATAGACAGCGCCATGAAGTCAGGGCCTTTTGACTCCAGACTGTATACAGGAAAATGAATTGTGTCAGGGATCATATAAAGGAATTGTTTACTCGTTTGAGAGGAAAGAGGATGCTCCATGTGGAACACCTGAAAATCTGGACAGGTTTCTTATATATTGTCTAGGTTTCCTACTCATAGAGCTCATAATCCTAAACTGGCTAATGTTAGAGACAAGCAGAAAACATAAAATATTGCTGTGCGGCATCTGAGGTGAAGATAGAACTGAAACTGTGTAATCTGGCCTGGTAGCTAAAGGCTGGAGCAAAATTTCACATGAATCTGACTGGATAGGAGAAGACAGAAAAAGAAAGCAGCTTAATATAATATGTAATATATATTATTAGTATATAATTATATATTATATTGTATTGTTAATACATTATTAATAAAATAAATGCCCCTTTGGCTATAAGTGAGATGATTTAGTTTCATGCACATGGTTGTGAGAGAGCTGGTACTGTTTACGAATTAGAACATCAGGAAGCCAGACAGTGATTAACTGGGATGCCAGTATGAGATTTCAGTTGCCTGTATGGATTGACCTTTGCTAGTTTCACTTTCATGTAATCATTGCATTTTTGCACATAAAAAACTGCTGTTTCATAATCCTGAGCACTTGTGAGTAGGAGCAAAAATTAGAGAGGACCAAAATGATTGAATTCTAAATTCTGGAAGTAAATATGATTTAAAGAGGAGATTTGAAGTGGATAGAAGGATAACAGCATAGGTTTTGAGTGGGTTTTTTGTGTGTTTGTTTTTTTCCTCAAGTACATAGCTACAGTATCAATTTTTGAGTCTTAATGATAAATATTATAAACATTTTTAATAAAACTATATTTTATTTTTAATATATGGTAAGAGCAGTAGCTCCTATAATTAGCTTTCTTAAGACTTTCCCTTAGAGGAATAATTCTGACTTCTAGTTAAAGTAAATTTTTTGCTTTTTTACAACCTTTCTGATTATTGTTTATCCCTCCAACCTCAGTAAAATTTCAGTTTTCTAGGGGAAAGAGGTTAGGAGAAAGTGGAAGTCCATCAACTATCTAAACACCATACAAAAGAAAATGCTTTAAAGAAATGAGAAATCTTTCTCTGTAAAATGATAAAACTTTTCAACTGAAGCTTGATGACCTGTGGGAGAAAAAAATTAACTTTGATATACATACCTTGAAACTGAGATTAATATAATTTTTTTCAAATGATATTTTAAAAATTTTAAGAATGTCTGGAAGGTTTAAAATTGACATATGTGAAAACAGTAAGAGATACAAGAAAATCAGAAGCAGTTTCAGCAATGACAAAGCTGAGAATTGGTGAAGAACAGCATTTCGATTCTCCACACAAATCAATGTGCCCATATTTCTGACTGCATAATTACAAAATACATTATGTTCTAAAGTGAACATTTACTGAAATTGATGAGAGAATTACCAAAGTAGTTGGACTCTCTTAAAGTGTGTTGGTGATGATCATTATGGGGATTTTGCTGACAGGCATTCCTTATTACCAGAATTGTAAGGCTGCATTTTCTAGAAAGCCATCCAAAAAGAAATTTTATATCTTGAGCTTTGAAAGAGAATATGAATACTTTAATATGCAAGTAGCCGAGCTGTGCAAAAAATGTGATGCCAAATTAAGGTCTGCAAAGTTTGAAAAGTTTTAGCTAAACTAAAATATTCCATGTCACACTTTTCGTAGAAAGCCTTTTAACAAACTAGAAACTTTTGTTAAAGCTGGATACATTGTTTTTAGTAAATTTCCTTAACAGAGTTAGTTTAACAGATGTATTGGGTTTGCCTGGCGAGATTTTGGTACTGGGAGGGCTACAGAGGTGGCTGCTGTGAGAAGCTGCCAGAAGCTTCCCCCATATCCCACAGAACCAGCACCAGGTGGCTCAAGGATGGACCAGCTGGTGAAGGCTGAGTCCATCAGTGATGGTCGTAGGGCCTCTGGGATAACATATTTAAGAACAAGGAATATCTGCTGCACAACAACAACGGGAAGATAGGAGTGAGAATATGTGAGAACAACGGCTCTGCAGAATCCAAGGCCAGTGAAGGAGAGCATGGAGGTGCTCTAGACACCAGAGCAGAGGTTTCCCTGCAGCCCTTGATGAAGACCATGGTGAGGCAGCTGTCCCCTTGCAGCACATGGAGGTCCATGGTGGGATAGAAATCCACCTGCATCCTGTGAAGGACCCCATGCTGGAGAAGGGGGATGCCCGAGGGCAACTGCAGCTTCGTGGAATAGCTTGCACTGGAGCAGGCTCCAGGCAGGATTTGTGGGCTTGTGGAGAGGGGACCCCACACTGGAGCAGGCTTGTGTTCAGAACTTGTGATCCTGTGGGGTCCCATATCAGAGCATGTCTGTTTCGGAAGGACTGCTCTCTGTGGAAAGGACCCAGCCTGGAGAAGTTCATGAAGAATTGCAGCCTGTGGGAAGGACTCACATTGCAGAATTTGTGGAGGGCTGTCTCTTGTGGGAGGGACTCCATGCCAGAGCAGGGGAAGAGTGTGAAAAGTCTTCCTCATGAGGAGGAGGGAGCAGCAGAGACAACATGTGATGAACTGAGCACAATCCCCATTGCCTGTCTCCCTGTGCTCCTGTGGGGAGGAGTTAGAGAATTCAGAAGTGAAGCTAATCCTGGGAAGAAGATAGGGGTGTGGGGAAAGTGTTTTAAAATCTGGTTCTACCAATGACAGGAATTACTTAGTTATTTCTGGGTCCTTATCTTGACCCATGAGCCTTTCATTTTATTTCCTCTCCCCTGACCAGATGAAGAGGGCAGTGATAGTGCTGCTTTGTTGAGCACCTGGCATTCAGCCAGGGTCAATCTTCCACAGCGGACAATTGGACACAGTGAACTTCAAAGCCCTACTTCACAGCTAATCTGTGTCTTCTGGTCTTTTTTTTTTTTTTTTGTCATTTTAGAGGGTACCAACTTTCATGTTCTAAATTAACGATGTTACCAACAAGACATTTAGGCTTTTTTTTTTTAATTTATTTTTTACCAAAACAGTTAACTACAGAAATATGCATTTTCTTTTCTTTCAGAGAGCATTTTAGACTAAAACCAGTAGGAAAATTTTTCTCCTAAGTTATATTATTGTTAAAGCCAATGAGTTAAAAGAATCCCAACTCATGCAGATGAGAGCACACAGGCACAGTTTGTTGCATTCATCTGGGGATCTGAAATCAAAAATAATGAGACACACTCCAGCCAGGGATTCCACCCACTCCATGAAAACTCAAAAGCAGTTTTCTGTCACATTTTATAGTGTTTCAGGAGGGAGGAATGCTCCTTGCAGACACCTGGGGATGAAGAAGAGCATCCATCTATTCAGAGGTTAACAGACATAAAAGACGGCAGCTGCCCTAATCATCTGTGAAGCAGCCAAACAGAAAAGTTTTAATATCCAGGCCCTTTTTCTCTTCTGCCCTCCTGCCTGGAAAGACAATATAAGTGGGAGTAAAAGAGCCTAAAGGAAGAGATATGTTCATGGAATGCATAACGTTCCTGGGCCTAGGTGTAGAGGGGACCCAAGGACTATGCAAAGGGCCCCAGTAAGCTCTAGGAAGTGCTGGACCTTTGGGTGTTAACCCAAAAATTAAGGTGTATGTAAGGTTTCACTTCTTTTTGGATGCAATTGTTGTTAAAAATGTTAATTTTAAGGAATATTTAGTTAAACTTAAAGATTTTTTTAAAGCCATCCTTGTAATGCTAAGGTTAGAGAGTTTGCTTGCTTTGTGGACATATTAGGTTGGGAGAGGAATATTAATGAATGGACTAGCACAATCAAAAACTGAAATATATGCATCCTGACTTCTCCCCAGGTTCAGTCAGGTGAATTTTGAGCCTTGGTAATTACAGAATGCATAGGAAGGTTATTAACTTCTCTAACTGAAGATGGCTGCATGTCACATCATTACCATATATCTAGGTTTATCTACAATTTCTCCCTTTTCCCATTCAGAAGTCTTATATAGATAGAATTTGAAAACTGGGAGCACTTATCCTGGGATATCTAAACAGATTGAAGTCATTCAAGGAACCTTTTATCTACGTCTGAGGTTATATGGACAGATCAACAAAAAAAGTGCAGTGACTGAGTTGCATCTTGGAAAAATCAAACTCACTAAATACATACTACACATCTCAGACAGACTTCTGTATTTGAAATCCTTGTAAAGAAATATGAGAACTCGTTTTCCCCTCTGCATAGTTGTATTGAAATAGAGGAAAATTCCTGAATTTATTTTAATTTTTGCTTTTAACTAAGTATTTCAGTCATATTGCTTTTTCTTTATCCACTGGGAAGAAAGGGAGAGGAAGGAAGCAGCAAAATCTAAGAAGACTTGGGAGACCAGGTTTTATTTTTAAACATGCTATACATTGGATCAAAATATTTCCTTTCAACAGCATTTGGAGATCCTAGGGCTAAAAGTGGTTCTGTACTGAGGCTTTATAATTAATTGTTGTTCATATTTAAACTTTCTTCACTATTTTATGATTCTAATTAAGAGACAAGTAAGTAAAAAGCTGTACTGGAGTGACTCACTGTGGTGGGTTGACCTCAGCTGGATGCCAGGTGCCCACCAAGCCACTCTATCACTCTTCTTTCCAGCCGGATAGGGGAGAGAGAATAAGAGGAAAACAGCTTATAAATTGAGATAAGGCAGTTTACTAAAGCAAAGCGAAAGTTTGTGCCCGCAAAAGTGAAGGGGAAAATAACAACCTTTATTCTCTACTTTCCATTAGTGAGAGATGTCTGGCTACTTCCTGGGAAGCAGGGCTTCAGTAACATGGAGCAGTTGCTCAGAAGGCAAACATTGTAAATAATGAATATCCCCCCTTCTTCTGCCTTTCCTTAGCTTTTATATCTGAGCTGATGTAATATGGTATGGAATATCCCTTTGGTTAGTCTGGGTCAGCTGGCCTGGGTGTGTCCCCTCCCAGGACCTTGCCCTCCATGTGGCAGAACAGATGCTGTACCAGCAGTGCTCAGCAGTAGCCAAAACACTGGTGTGATGTCAACACCTTTCTAGCTACTGATGCCACACACAGCACTGTGAAGGCTGCTATGGGGAAATGAACTCTATCTCAGCCAGACCCAATAGACTCACGAAGAATTCTTGTTTAGTGGTGTTTCAAGTTTCTCATTTCCTTACTGTAAATTACGTTATTTTCATCCAGAGACTGCAATCAACTATCCAACTGTAGAGATGCAAATTCAGTTAGACAACTGTTCAACTCTTCATTTTAACCATAATATATATCTTCCTTTTTCTTATTCCAAATAATTTCCTTTCTTCCTGTTTCCTATATTCTTACTCTATGAAGTCGCAATACAGGTCAGAACATAAGAATTTTCAGTCTCTTACAGGATATATTTAGAGGCTTGTTGTACTTGCCAGAAATGCAATTGGTAATTGAGGGTTTTTTTTTTCCCCCTAATAGGCTGCAAGCTGAAAAGGACACTCCATCTTACTTAAATAGTCTATCTGACAAATTATGCTCTTTACTTCCACTTAGGAAACTGTCTTTTACATTAACTAAACATCACCCCACTCCTTGGCCCTACTTGACATTTAAAGCTTAAGCAACTACAGCCTGCTCCTAAAAAGTTTTCCTTCGATATAAATTAAAATGATGTGGTGTGAACAAAATCAGTATCAAAATCCAGTATCAAACAGTGCAGTCCTTGCGGATTTTTTAAATATTGTTCATGTATAAATAGAGGAATTCAATTAAAAAATAACCTAAGGCACTATGCAAACTTGCAATATTAGCAGAATACAATGTAACTTGTCAGAGATCTCATCTCTTGTATTGTTTTATATACATAAACACAGGTACATGTACACATAGGCACACATATATACAACTAAAATGTTCCTAAACAAAGAATGTCTTCTGCTCTCCTAATTTGTGATGGTTTTATTTTAAATGGGATTATCTCTTGCTTTATTTGGCTCATTAGACTTACTACAATGAGCTTCCTCAACAGCAGTATCCTGGAATTTTAAGTTCTGCAGGATGCAGTTACAGTAGCTTGCAAAGTAAATGGTATGAATTAAACTCTTCAGATTTTTACCCATCACCACAAACTCAGTTTTACTATCTACAAATCCTAAAAGTGGTATTTGGTACTTGAAACTACCACTGAATGAATGACTTCTGCAGATTCTCTGTAACTTGCAAAACTGCTTAAAGTTAAGTCTGATCTCATTTGAGCTCTGTTTTTAGTTCACCATCTTTTGAAGGACAACAAGAATAGATCAATTTCCTCACAAGCATGTGAATTAAAAATAGAACCATCTTCCAAAACAGGTTGGAACATAATTATGATTAGACTCTTTGGGCTCACTTGAAACCACCTCTCTGCATCTTCAGAAGACAATGTATGGCAAAGATGACTTTTTAAATACACAGCTGTGTATTAAGTTTGACTTACACTAGACATCTGTTGAGCTCTGCTTTTTTTTTTTGTTTCACATTCAGTGTGCATTTTTAAAATAGCTTGGTAATATTAATGAAAAACATAGTTGTACTTGTACAACATATATCCAAAACCATTCTGTTGTGCATCAATTGTGTACTTGTAGGGGCAGAAGATCCTGTAGCACTTGCAAATCCTCCCTCTTTCACTGTTAGTGATTATCAGCTACTGTCTCAGGTGGAAAGAGTACAGTGTCAGTGAAATATCTTGTGACTGAAATACTGAAAAGTTAGATATCAAATATATTTAATTCATAGTGTCCATCCAGGAGTTTTAAAGACCAGGCTAATTTTATATGGTTTTTGTTGATGAACATGAAAAAATGACAAATGCACCAATGCAAACTCCTTTTTCCATGTAACTTTTTGTTATTTTGTTTTATACCATTTACAGCTTTTCTTTTGGGTTAAGCATTTCTTTGCTTTCGTGAGTAAACAAAATTTCCTGGAATTGGGCTGATAGACTTGTATTATTGTAAATGCAGAAGTATTTGTTTATGTAAAATATAGTTGCGAATGTTTTAAATCATAGCCTATGTTCTAATTGTCTAAGTAGCTGTGTTTCCGACTGATGGGAACCATTGAGTATTGAGACTCTTATAAGTGATTTAAAGAAAGGACTAATCAATACGCCTTCTTGGATCTGGTGTGCATTACATGCATTGAAACAGGTGAAGGTCCTGCAAGAAATTAAAATTTAAAATATTTTTGAGAGACCAGAAGCTAATCATAGAATCACAGAATCATAGAATGGTTTGAGCTGGAAGGGACCTTAAAGATCATTTAGTTCCAACCGCCCTGCCATGGGTGGGGACCCCTTCCACTAGATCATGTTGCTAAAAGCCCCATCCAACATGGTCTTAAACACTTTCAGGGGTGGGCCATCCACAACTTCTCTGGGAAACCTGTTTCAGTGCCTCACCACTCTAGTGGAACAATATAAATTACTCTTTTCAGTAAAATTGATCCTAAAAAAATAAAGAAAACTCAGACCTGCACAAGAACATAAACTATTAATCTAATAGTTTAATTTAGATCTTTTTTTCTGCAGCAAGACACTATTTGTAATGGTGCTGTCAAGTCCTAAAAGAGTATTAGAGAAACACCTAGGTTGCTTACTGACATGGTATACACAGTTTGACAGTTATAGAACTAATTCAGGGAAGTACTTAAACACATGCTTAACTTTAAACACTGCTTAAATCTCATCAGCTTTAATGAAATTTAATTGCATATGCAAGCACCCTCAAAGAATAAGATCATTTCCTGTAAATAATTTTTTTTAAAGAGACTTTGCTATATGAGTAAAAACTTCAACTCCAAGTTTCCAGCTATAGTAAAGTTTCTGCCTAGTAACTGAACTAGTTTTACTAGTTAAAGTAATTTTAGCTGACTTGCTAGAGGAATAGAAAAAATAATGAGTGTTTATCTATTTTATTCTCTCTTTCATGCAGATGAATGGAAAGAAATAAATGTGAAGCATAGCTGGTTACTTTTACCCTTAGTGAAACTCCACTGGCTTCTGTGGAGTGTAGCTAGGGATGAATTTGGTCTGCTGTTGGCAGAATACTTGTTTTGACTGCATGCGACAGCACAATTTAATCAAAGCATAGTAAATATACCATTTAGGCACCACACTTTTAGCATTTTTGAGATCCATAGGAAAAACATTGAAGCATGTATGGTAAATTGCTCCCTGGAGTTGATTGTTGGGTTTGATTGTTGTCTACAAGATTAAAAATAAACAGAAAGTTTTTGAACCAGGAATTTCAGAGGAAACTGCAAGAGTTGATAAGCACACTTTATATACTATCTAGATGGACCACTGGTTTCATCTGGCATGTCAGCTCTTATGTTCCTGAAAATAGCTTTTCAGCACACAAATGCCAAAAGAATTTGGTTTCAAGCAGAGGATAGAACAAGTTGATTTTATTTTGAAATATTTTGGTTTGTAAATGTGAAAAAATAGAATGATCAATTTTAGCAGAGTGCATACATGTTAAATGCATAAATCCAATACATCTAAGAAAACACAAATCACTTCATCTTCCTACCTTTCTTATGTTGTGGGAATTCAGCTGCTTCGAGAGTCAGACCAATCAGTTCCCAATGATTTTCAAAAAAAAATGCAGACTTCAGGTGTATTTGAAGTTGAGCTTATTTTATTTACTGTACTTCAGTGTCGAAGTGCACGGGTGTTCTGTTTTCAAAAGCAATCGTTTTTTGAGATCCAAGGGGCAACTACTGAACCACTCAAGCATGTAATTTATGGACCCGACGCTTTTATTAAAGATCTATGAAATGCTCAGTTTTTAAAATTGGAAATATACTGAATGATGAAACATCCTTATAGATGAGAAATGTACAAGGTGGACGATCTTTTAAGAATTTCTTGAATACTTAAGGAATGTAAAAGCTGTACTACTCGTGTACTTGCCTCTTGCATGTGCATTTGTTTTAGATATTTTATAGAGTTTGTACAACCGAAGCAAGTTGACTTAAGTGTAAATTCAAGGTAGATCAAGTATTGCATCAAGGCTAATATTATTCCATGGCAAGATCTACTAGGATCTAAAGACTGGTCAACAAAAGAACCAGATTTTCTTTGACATCTGAAGGAAGTGAGACTACTGTACCTCTGTATCACTTGTTTTTTACACATCGGTTTAGCTACTTTGAAAGTTAAGATGGAGAAACACTATTTTTTTCTCAAGTTATTACCAGTTTCTGACAAAAATTTAGTCAGGGCAAGGTATGGAAGACGACAACTATCATAAACTCATTCTAGGACATTAATACATATCAAAATCACAAGGTCTCACACTTGCCCCATTGAAGAGCTCTGATTTCTGTCATTGTCTGCAAGTTACCTTACAAACTGAGCTACTTAATTTTTCTTTCTTTTTTTTTTTTTTTTTTCACTTT